>JASDQU010205508.1:18025-43335 GCA_032191745.1 Picea mariana
CTGAAAAGGGCTTAAAAGAAGACCCGTTATATCTTTTGGGAGTCCCGAGGGTGAGGTCAAGAGTGAAAAGGAATCATGCAACTGAGGCTCAGACTCGTAATCAGGAAAAACAACAAGGACTCTCAAGCCTACAGTGATTAGAGATAGCATGGATACCATAATGCAACCAGGATCTACCTAGGGCATCCATGTTCCGGTAAGCTCTACCACCAAGTCGCGACACTTCTAAAGTAGTTATGATGGTTCCATGTCACAATCTGATGAGATCGATCCTATGGCAAAGGAAAAAGACAATGAGATACAAAATTTAGGGTAGAAACCTAACCTACATGCTCAAGTTGATCCTCGAAATTTTTTTCCATGGACCGTCGAAAATTACCCAAAACTCCAAAAAACTGTCCCGATACCCGATCAAACCCCTCCCATGCAACTCCTGAATCACTCTAAATGGTTTTTGGTTTAAATAAAATGATAAGGGAGGCCAAAAAAGTGACAAAAAGAGGCCAAAAAGTCTATAAATAGAAGTTGGCATCTCATTATCACCATTGTTGATTTGGAAATTGACTCTAGAGCCAAAAAAACCCCTTTGTCAAAAGTGGTGATTTCGGGAGCTACAGTGGACGAAATGAACTTCTGTCTGGACCAAGTAAGTACAAAATATCTTATCTTGCATTTTGAATCTTTCTTTTTGCTTTAGGTTTCATTTTTTTGGGGGGCATCGACCTTCAAAAGGTTGGCCCTAGGTCCACGCTCGCTGTCTCAAGACATGCCACATGTACATTCAGGTAGAGTAAACCCTGCATGCATGTACATGTGACTGTCAGTATTACAGCCCGCGTGGACCCCCTTTTTAAATGAAAAAAGCTTAAAAAACAAGGGTTAACCCTCCTGAACCTTGGTGTTTTGCAGGATGTATGTCCACTGGAGAGAAAGAGAGCATGAAGAGGTTAGTGAGTTGGTCAGGGAATACCCCAATGATGTGGCTGCCTTGATGCAATGTGGGTTACTCAAGTTCTTCTTATGTCCTTTTATGCGGGCACAACCTAGAATACTGAATGCCTTGGTTGACTACTGGCATCCGGATGTAGAGGCATTCATGTTAGAGGGGCAGTCACTGGTGCGCACGACCGAGGAAATTTATTTTTTGAATGGCCTCTCCCGGAGAGGGGAACTAGTCAACTTTCAGACTTTTCCTTTGGGGCCGCATATCATAGTGGAATTGATAGGTCTTTACTGTGCGGATGACACAGATTGCTCGAGCTCCTAGGTGCCCATAAGAAATATTACTGACTTATCGCTACAGGCGATAGTGTTTCTTATTGGGCGAATCACTGGATCTACAGCTTTGCATCAGGCGTCCCGGGCACAAATGAACTGTGTCGTCCAGTGCTTGAATGCACAGATTTTTGATTGGAGCACCACATTGTTAGAGTGTATGAAGAGGCAGTTGACAGATTGTTGATTGTGGACATAGAGGAACTTCGGGTTCGGGACCGTTTTGTGCTCGTTCTTCTTTGAGAGAGTTCTGAGCTTTAGTCCTCGAGTAGTGGTACGAGGACATCATGCCTCTCTTCCTTCTATGTGTAGATGGGCAGTATTTTTGCCACGACAGGGTGGTGGAAGGACTAATGAGTCCTTCGATGATGATTTCTTTGCTTGGCTATCGCGACAGATCCCAGTTATCGAGGATTACCCGTATGCAGGGATTGATTTTTTGAGGGATCCTGAGATACCAGTGCCTCTTGGTGAGGAGCGAGGAGAGATGGGTAAGTCTTCATCTTTGTAGTTTTTATTTTTTATTTTTTTGTGAATCATTTGTAATTTTTATGTTGTTTTTGTTATATATCATTATTTATATATATATACCAGAGTATTTGACAGATATGCATTTGTTGTGTGCAGATATGGGACTAGTGCGACCTACTGACTATGTGAGGAACTGGCATTGTCTTCAGCCAGGGGCCACACCTACCCCCGCTGGGGGACCAATAGTAGTAGGAGATCTTCCAACCGAGAAGGCTGAGAGGGTGTTGAGATGAGTCGAGCGGGACTTTACTGCGCTCACTCACACGGTCCCTATGGCAAAGATTGAGGATCTGCCACCATCCATGCAGCCTCATGTAGTGGGGGCACCATGGACGTGGGTCCGATTATTTCGACGTTTAGCTAACGCTATAGATCAGTACAACATGGCACACAGGCCCTGACTTTAGTTAGGATTTTTGCATGCCGAGAGAACTACTTGTATATATTTTTTGAGGGCATAAGCCCCTTGACTCGTTACTGGTCATATTTTTGAGATGCTTGCATCCATCTATGTACTCTGGTTACTTATGATATTATATATGGATTTTTATGTTTTTTTGTGGCTTATGGATCATTTTTGCAAAAAATGTATTTACATGTTTATGTGTATGTCTTTTCATATGTGTGCAAGATGCCAATATAAAATTTGATTAGCTAGAGTATCTGTAATTTGATTTAATCTCCTAGGAACATGAAAATATGTAATATAATCAAAGTTTTGTTCTAAGAGACGTACCCTAAGGAATCGTCGGTGTAAAGTCGGATCATGAACACGGTAGATTCTATTTAACTGAGACACAACCAGCTGAGCATCGAGATATACCCGGAGATGAGAGATACCAAATGACAAGGCGTCACGAAGCAACTCAATAACTGCACTGTACTCGGCGACATTGTTTGTGGTGTCACCTAAGTATATACCTTCAGAAGATAATAACTGGCCTTGAGGTGTAAAAATTACCCAAGATGTGGAAGCAATCCTCTGAGTGTGCCGGATAGCACCGTCTGTGTACCCAATGAACATCTTGGATTCACTTGACATCTGCCACAGTGATGAAAGATAACATCAATGACACATCCATAACACTAAAAAGAAACTAGAAAGTAATAGTACAAAGACTATACATATGTTACAAAAAGTTACCCATGGTGACCTGCCTATGAGTAATACTTCTTGAGGTAGAGTCCATTTGTAGGCTTTGCCAAAGCATTCCCTTCAAATTAAACCAGATGATAAGCACCCTTCTTTAGAACCTCTTTTATGATAAAAGGTCCGAACCACATGGGTTTGAATTTTCCTGCCCCCAGGGGGTCCTTATCTTGATCGTAGACCAGGATAAGGTCGCCTTCAGTGAAAATCTGAGGGTGAATGGACCTATCATACTGACACTTGACTTTATGCTTGTGAGCCTCGTTGGCCAGGGCCGCATCATGACACTGCTCATTGAGCTGCTCCAGGTATAATAACATTGTACTGCCAACTTTAGAGATGGAATCTGACATTTGATAGGAAAGACTGCCTCCATCCTGTAAACGAGTTGGAAAGGTGAGGAACTGGTTGTAGTCTTAACGGATGTTCGGTAAGTCCATAATGCCGAGTATAACATCAAATGCCAATTTGACTTGGCTGAGTTGATCATTCGCTATAGAATGGTCTTAAGAGTTTTGTTCACAGCTTCCACCTGACCATTTGCTTGGGGGTAGTAGGGTGACAAATGTTCCTACTGTAACCCAAGCTTTGACATTAAATCAGTCATCATTTGGTTTTGAAAGTGACTTTCATGGTCAGTGACAATATCCCTTGGGACGCCAAACCTTGCTATTATCTGGTTGAATAAAAAGAGAGTGGCAATCTCTCCATCATCTTTAAACGTTGGCATAACTTTGACCTACTTTGTGAAGTAGTCTATGGCTACGATGATGTAATGATGCCCCCTTGTTGAAGGAGGGTTGCATGTAGTATAATCAATCCCCCACTTGGTGAAGGGACCAACTGTGATGACAGGAAACATGGGAGCAGGATGTGCCCTCATCTTCCGAGAGAAGATTTGGCACGGGTGGCACTTCTTGACTGATTCGATACAATATTTGATTAGTGTCAGCCAGAAGTAACCTGCTTGTAGAATCTTTTGGGCTGTTGCCAACCCAGACAAATGACTGTCACAGGCTCTGGTATGGCAATCGTTAAGCATGATAACTGCTTCTTTGTGAGTGAGACATCAGTGCAGGATGCAGTCTACACCTCTTCGATACAATGTATCATCGAGTATGAGATAATTCTTATCCTGATGGCGTATGCGTCGACGCTCATCACGAGAAGCAAAGGTGGGGAACTTCAAAGTCTAGAGATAGATAAGTATATCTTCGTACCAGGGATCCGAAGAGGTGATAAAAAACATATCTCCTCTGATAGGCGACTTTTCGGGCACAAGATCACCTGACTCAACCGGAAGTTCCGAAATAAGTTTTGCAAAGACCAGTGACTTTTTGGATTTGACTGAAATGAAATCTAAGTCAAACTCCTGGAGGATGACTATCCATCCATTGATCTTACCGCCTATTACCCGTCGTGTCAACATGTATTGAAATGGATTCACGATAGCAATGACGGTGGTCTTGCAGAACATAACATAATGACAGAACCGTTGAACAACATGGACTGATGCCAACGCAAGTTTTTTGATATGAGAATAATTGAGTTCTGGTCCTATGAGGCCTCGGCTTAGGTAATAGATGACATATTCTGAAAACAAGTCATCTTCCTGAACTAAGACCATGCCAATGGTTGACTCTGCTGCAACCATATATAATAAGAAATCCTTGTTATAGTTAGGTGGCCGGAGCAGAGGGGAAATTATGAAGTCATGCTTCACCGCCATGAAAGAGCGTTGAGCGGCATCGTCCCAATAAAAATGAACACATTTCTTAAGTAAGCGCATAAAGCCCTTGGTGATCTCGGCATAGCTAGCGATGAAGCGTCTTAAAAAATTTGCCTTGCCCTGTAGACTCTGAAGTTGAAGGATTGTGCGTGGGGGGGGGCAATGAAATTATTACCTCAACCTTGAGAGGATCGACCATGATCCCTATTGTTGACACTATGAAACCTAACAAACGTCTTGATGTTATGCAAAAGTTGCACTTCTTTGGATTCAAGTGAATCTGGAAGTAGCGACAATGCTCAAAGATAAGTCAGAGGTGTGTGGGATGATCTGTTCTCTTACAATATCGAGATGCTAAATCATCTAAATAATCCTCGACTATATGCTTGAGTTCATGAAAAGAAAAAGACATGGCCCGCTGAAAGGCGGCTCCAGCATTTTTGAGACCAAAAGGCATCTTACAATACGTGAATGTACCCCATGGACAGATGAATGTTGTTTTGTGCTGGTCTTCGGGTTTGATTTGTATTTGGTTATATCCCGAAAAACCATCCATGAAAGAGAAGGCCTCACAACCTGCACATTCATCAATTATCTAGTCTATGAATGGTGTGGGAAAATTATCTTTGGGACAGGCCTTGTTCAAATCATGGAAGTCTGTACATACATGAATTGTGCCTTGTTTTTTGTTGACCGGCACAGGGTTTGACACCCATTGGGTCAAATGGATAGGATAGATAAAACTGGCTTTTAGCAGTTTCTCAACCTCAACCTTAATGGCTGCTGCTTTCTTGGGGTTAACTGGACGAAGCTTCTGTTGGACAGGCTTAGCATCTAGATAAGTTGTGATTTCATGTTCAACTATTTTTGGATCGATGCTTGGAATTTCCTCGTAAGACCAGGAAAAAACGTCGTGGAATTCTTTAAAAAGATCTTTGTAGATTTGAATCTCTCCGAGGAGGGCAGTCAGCTCTGACGAAAACATTCTCCACGACGCCAGGGTTTTAGGAGATATTGATCGGTAAGGTTTCACTGATAGTTGCCATATTACCCTCAACATAAAACTCGTGTGTAGCTAAGGGATTAATATGACAAGACCTATCTCCCGTCATAGTCAAGGTGAATTCTCCGGCTTCGATTCTGCTTAACTCTAGGAGGAAGTATGATTTGTGATGAAGATCTTCCCAGGGTTTGTCCGGACTAGTCATTGCTGCAATTACAGCTTCATCAGAGGGCAAGACAAAGTCTAATGAATTAGTGTTAGCGAGAGAACCCTATGCCCAAATAGGCTCTGGAAGTGGATCGAACTCTTGTGCAGGAGTTGGATCAGTGTTGGTTGAAGCTTGCTGGACTAAAGAGTACGCTACTTTAGTTGCGGACAAGGGCATGGACATGCCCGGGTGCCTTGTCCCATCCATCGTGGCCGATGGAGAAGGAAGTATCCACGAATCATCGAAGTAAGTCATGCGGAAGGACGAAACTTGAAAAATCTCAACCTTATGGTGATTGGATATAAAATTGATATCGCCTTGAAGGGGCAGGTAATCGAAGTTACCCATCAAATATGGGCACAAACCAACCCCTACGTTGACCACGCCTGGTTGAGGATTATCAATCATTGGGACCGTGGATGCCCCCAATGAAGGGTCAGGTCTAGAGAAAGACAATTGATCGATGGTCACAATCCAGCCCTCGTGTGGAAACAACAAGACCCAGAAAACTATAGCAACCATAGCTTGCATGGCATAAGTCCAACTCCTCCCTAACAAGAGGTTATAGTCGAGGGGTGCGTCGACTACTTCTACCTCGACACACACAGTCTTCCCTCCTAACTACACAGGGAAAGAGGGAATGATACCATGTGGTCAGAATGAACGACCATGAAAAGTAGTGAGGAGAGTAGGTGACAGAGACAAAACAGGATGGCCAATGGCTTTCCAACATGCCAACGACATAACGCATGTTGAGGTGCCCTCATCAACCACCGTGCGGAAGATATTCCGAGTAAAATTTTTCGTGGGATAAGCCACTACTATCTGAAACACTACGTGGTAAGGAAGATGAGGTTTTAAGTCGGTTGTATCCAGCATGATTGTACCTGGAATACAAGTCTCGGTAGATCCTAAAGCGGTTAACAAGGCTTTCGTTTGGGAAGGGCAGCTTTGGAGGACCTCCAAAGCGGACAACGCACAAGGGGTTTGTGATAGATCTTCCACCACAGAATAGTTCTGGGCAACCCTTGCATTTGGGTTGTGGGAAGATTTTTTGAACGTGCCTTTGGGGATGCATGTCATTGTTTCGCCCAATGTATTCTCAATCTGTAGAGGAAGAGATGGTAGTTCGACTTCTTTGCCCTTCTTAGACATGCTTGGTTTACTATAGTCACATGCTCTAGTCGATATAAAAGCATCACCCTTCACCATATATACATTCGTGGATGTAGGGTTGTTCGAAGATGGAGAGGGTCCTTGGCTGCCCCCTTTCATGCTTACAGAGGGTTGGGTTAGATTTTGTCCATGTTGAAATGGATTGGTTAACACAACAGGCTGTTGCTACGTCACAAACTTTTGTGTTTCTGCAAGCTGAGGACATAGATGGGTCGGGTGGTCTTCTGTGCACAAGTTGCATGGATACCTTGCCTTTCGTTTCTCAGTGTTGTCCCTGCCAGCATTATCGGTAGGTTTTTTATCCCCCTTACCCTTCTTTCATTGTTTTTTCTTTCCTTTAGGCTGCTCGGTGGCCTTTGGATTAGTCGATTGCACTGTGTGTACATCCGACGTTTTGGTAAGGGGAGCAGCCAAAGTAGTAGTTTGGCTGGCCCCTGTGTGTTGTATAGACAACTGTTGCAATTGATTCGTCAATTGCTCAGCGGGCTTTGTTTGTGCTGAACTAACAATACCATGGGCATGTGGTCCAACTCTCTGCCTGGTTGTATCAAGTATTGAGCATGGCGCATTTGGAAAGATCTCGTATAATAAACCAGACTGAGAATAGATTAGCTCAAGTTGTTGAGATCTCATGATTGTGTCTTCTTCGAAAAATACTCCCGACATTGCGATGTTTTTGGATAATTGTGGGACCAAAGACTTAAGGAACCACTCGAGCAGGAATGCTGGTGGGACTGGTACCTTAATTAAAATCTTTCGGTGTCTCCATTCTCGGATGTGATCAGAGATATGGTCCTCTTTTGTTTGTGATAAATTGGCCAACAATTCGGTGCCAGCGTTGTATCTCACAGGTAACTGGAAATGGTTTAGGAAAGACATCGCTAGTTCGCCGAAGGAAGAGTATCTTGAGCGATCGATCTCAATGTACCATTTTGTAGCACTCCCAATGAGAGTACGTTGAAACAATCACAACTGTACGAAGTCGTCTTTCAACGAGTTAGATGAGCACCAAAGATGGAAGGTAGTCACATGATATCCTGGATCTTTGTTAGGATTGGCTTCGAACTTTGGGATGTCCGAAGGAAACTTCGTTGGCATAGAAGGCCAACACGGATCATGACAGATAGGGTCATTCAACAAACTTGTCAAGTCTGGCAAATGCAAGGTTGCCAGGAAGGGTAGTTTGGGTTGTTGGTGATAACTTGGGAAAAAGGGGCCTGGAGTTTGATTGGCACCAGGTTGCCAGGAAAAGTTCGACTACTAGCCTGGGTTCTGGTAAAAACCATGGCCATGGCCAATGTATGGATTTTGCATGTGAGGAGACATCATTGGCTGATTTCCAAAGTAGGACATAGATGGTTGGGCATGCATTACATTCGAAGGACTTTGGGAAGGATTTCCCCATGTCGGTCTTGTGGGGATATGCATAGTACTTTGTTCGGGGTTCCATTGATTGTGAAAAGAATTACCCCAGATCGACATTCTTGACGAGGGAATGGATCTCTGCCAAGAATTCCAAGGCCCTGATGCAGAAGAAGTTCCTGGGTGTGCCCCCTATGCAGGAATAGTACCCTGCATAGGAATAGGTTGTCCGAAACTGGGATTTCCCCCAGTCGGGAAAGCAACAGACAAGAAGGTGTTGTTACTAAACACACCGAACAAAGAAAATGGTGTCGAAACTACTGGCATATTATGCGAAGGTGGTCCTTGACTCCCTGCTCCAAATAAACTATGGTGTGCAGGCGACCCGACGGAAGGCTGGTGTGTGCCACCGAGTGAAGGGGACGAAGGAGGGATATGACCTCCTTTATAAGGGAATGCATTAAAGTGAGCGAAAGTGCCCCCCATGCGGCCTTACAGAGGAGCGTTAGAGCTCCCTGCCCCAAAACTTGAAGTCTGTGAAGTGGAGTATGAAAGTATAGGACTTGTACCTGAACTAGGCATCCCGTATGAGAACGGAGGGCCTATCGCACCTGGTTGGAAAGGGGTTGTGGCCACCACCAGAGATGGGATCGGACCACTGTGTGATGTAGAGGCAGTCGAGACCATGGTGGCTTGGACCGGTGATGGTGGGTTAGGAAGTGGAAACTCCCTTGTGGTGACAACCGTAGTGGGAATTGAAGAATTCCCAGAAGGAGTAACAACATTTGTTTCCATTGCTGCGTGCGACACTGTCTGGCACTAGTAAGGATGAACCGGTACGATGGTGGGTGTCGAAAGATCAGTGGTGGAGGTTTCAACTAGACCAAAAGCTTTCACTCCAAGGTCTAAAATGGTCGATTCCTCTGGATGTTGGTCGGGCACAATTTCTTGTGACCCGATTGCTTCAAAAGACCCTTGTTGGTCTAGCTTTCACCTTAGTGGTGGTGGGGGTGGCTCCAGTGTAACCGGCGACAGGCCAAGAAGCCTTCGTGACCGACAGAGCTTGTGATCCTCCACTGTGTGAGAATATCAAAGACACTATAGGGCGTTCTAGTCGTTCAAAAACAAGACACACTAAAAAAGTCCTTATAAGATAAAACATGCAAACACTAAATTAATTGGAAGAACAATTACAACAACCAACACTAGAGCAACTTACCAGTGCAAGTGAAACTCGAACATGGAAGCACCCTCTGGGTATACTCTGCAAAGCGTGGCCCGATGTCTATCCTAGGTACCATGGTATACCCCCACAGTCACCTGTGTATGTCTCTAAAAAAGATAGGCAACTAGGTTGCCAGAGCGTGAACAGTCACCAGGCGGGTACAGTCGATAGTTGGGTATACCACAATGAGTAGGGTATCTTGCCCAAAACCATTCAAGGGTATCGAGAGAAAGTGTTTCGGAAGACAACTGAGGACCTCGAATGGATTCGAGACCCACAAAGCTCCGTTGCAAATGCAATCGATGGAATCTTGAGACAAGCCCTCTATATGTGTTCTCCACTACGATTGGTCCAGCTTTGGAGGGGTTATCTTCGCTACCTTTCCACATGTGACCTTGTGTTTATCCCCTGTGTTAGAGGGGGGTCCTAGATAGCTTTCACGATATTGGACTTGGACACTCCCTAACTTAGACTCTAATGTTTGAGTTTAATGGCCTTGAAGAGTTTCCTCTCCAACCTAATTCAAGGCCCTAATCCCGAACTAGTTGGTTAACCCTACAAACATAAAAGTCTAATGAATTTTAGATTTAGTGTTACTTTTATGGCTTGTCTTATGTCAAAGGTTAAGAAAGTGAAACTAGTGATGTTTGAAAGATGAAAGTAAAAATGAACATAAAGCTGAAACAAAAACCTTCACTTAACTCAAATTTTAAACAACTTTTCAAATTAAATTTTTTTTCTAAGATCTTTGAACAACAAACTCAAAGCAGGATTTCACTCGACTATGAGCTACTTAAGATCTAAGTAAATTGCCAAGAACTTATGAAAGCAAAGACTTTTCCCTGGTTACTAATGCAAAACAACACTTTTCAATCAATCAAAGAAATAAAAGATTTATTTTTATTTTTATCTTTTATTTGAATGCTCACAAAGCAAAAAGGAAAAATATCAACAAGTCAAAAACAAGAAAAACTTATGGCCTAAGCATAGATCGCAAAGAATCTCTTTAAAAATCACACACCAACAACTTAAAAATGGACTCTCACACTTGTCTAAAAACCCTTCAAAGGAAAATTTTCATGAAAACTTCTAAATGAAAAAGAAAGCTATGGATGAGATCAAACCTAAGCTACTGACTGCTATGACAGAGACTGAAAAACCTGAGAGGTATAACTCTTGTCATGGGAAAGGATGAATGCCTCACCTTCAACAAAAACTATCCTCTACAAGCACACTGCTGACAGTTCCACAGCAAGCGTGTGCATGCGAGCTGTGTAGAGTCAGAGGGCGTGTACACGCATGCTGGCCTTATACAGGCCATGTGTATCTTTGAAACTCTGAGACAAATAAAAGACAACAATCTAAACCAGGAAGAGATCACTGATACTGAAAATCAGGATCTCTTGAAGGCTCAGACACTTTCTTTAACAACAAAAAGAAAACAATGCAAGGAAAAATTCGTAGAACAAACCAATCTGAGGTGAAACCTAAGCTATAGACTACAAACAACAAAGACTAGAAAGAGTTCTAGAAAACCCCTGAGAATGACTAATTCTGACAGGGAAGAGGATGACTGCCTCAAAAATTTTCTGGAATCATACACGCTACTGTTACTTCTTCAGCTAGCGTTTACATGTGGGCTATAAGAATGTAGGGTGCAGGTACACGCGTGTAGACCTTATACAGGCCGCGTGTACCTCTGTGGGTCTCGAAAAAAAAAATTACAGTCCAGCAAAGAAACAGAGATGATTGGTATGGAAGAACAGAAACTCTGTTAGCTCAAACTTTGCAGAAACTTCAAAAACAGGAAATGAAACTAGTTTTTAAAAATACCCAAAAATATTCCCAGGAACCTTAGAGACTTCCCCAGTACGGTCGTCAATTCTGTTGTGGTGGGAAATCTCCCTACAGAATAGCATTTAGGGTTATATTATGCATGCAGATGAGACCGAAAGAATCCTACTTTCTACCATCATCCCATACCTAATCCCCATTTCTTTTAAGCAAATACATGGTTAGACGAACATACCTTGTTTCGGACGTTCGATGTCAATCCTTCTTCATGCTTGATCACTTGTTGGCATCTCTCCTCTCAAGGCTGACCTACATACAAAACAAGCAACAAACTATACATGCATTTTACCTACAGATTAATGGGTTAGAGGTTCAAACATATATTCAATAAACTATGAAGAACTCATATAGTGGGATGGGAAAAGCATTTCATTATTAATTTTAATGAATCAAATTACAATGTCGAGACTAGCCCCGCTCCGCGAACCTGACCTTGGGCTCCTCTTCAACTATCCTCCAACTTATTTTCTCTGTATATCTTCTTGCACAAGGATGGCTAAAGGGTTAGGACAATGGGAATGTGCAATTGGGTAGAGTTTCTTTACTATTATTCTCCTCCTCCAAATGGGACCCCTAACCCTTCTTTTATAGGCTAGAAGAAGCTAGGTATTTGGACGAACCCTTGGCCATGCATGGCTGGAAGGTTTAGTTAACTTACCCAAAGTTGTGTGTTCCGTCGATAACTTTCCTTTTTTTGTGCTTTTGTAGGTACATGTGGGCTGTTTTGGGTCAGCTAGCATGTACACGCATGCAGTAATGGAGTAGGGCATGTGGGCCCTTATAAAAGAGGTTTTTAAGAAGAGTTGTTCAACAATGCTTTGGAAAAAAAGGAATTTGAGATGGCCTGATGCCAAGTAAGCATGTCTGGTGCAAATTAGGGTTATAAAAATTGTTGTTACAGATCAGTGCGCAGAAGGCACCTCCATGAGCTGGGTGCCATGCCTGTCAAACTTGTTCCAAGTAGACTGCAAAGAAGCATAGGACGAAGGTACACAATTTCATTACTCATGGCTGATCACTCTCATAGCTTTCATGGGATGGAAAGAACCAGAACATGCTGTCTTTTGTACCACACCACAGCCAGGAGGAGCAAGATATCGCGTTCTGAGATATGCGCCACTAGCCAAGCATAAGAGGGAGAATGGAATCGTATTCGAAGTTTACCTACGGGAGATACAGGAAGACATCAGTCGAACATGGAGAATAACACCAGAGGTTGTCGCACGATACGGGGGCATTGCCAATTTCTGGGATAGGCGACAAGCCATGTGGATATAACCAAGGAAGGATCTGGATAACTAGTGGCTACAGATGCACTACTGTGTCACCGAGGGAGATGTCTACATGATCATCAACGAATGGTCTGATGAATGGAGGATTCCAACCATACCCAAAGAAGTACCAGGACTAACAACAAAAGGAGGGGCTGCACAGGTAGAAACACAACCTCCACAAATCCCAGTACCCAAGAAATGAAGTATAGGCCAAACCAAGTCGAATTAGGAAGACGATGGCTCAGAGTAGCTAGGGACCCACAAGGGGAGGACAGAAACCACTCAGCCTACCAATGGATAGCAGAAACCGGCTAAGGGAGCACAGGAAACCACATCAAACCCCATCACACAGGAACCAAGGGGAACTAAGAGATTAGCGGTACAGGAAGTAGGTGCACACAAGAAAAAAAAGGCACAATGACCACCACTAGACTATACAATCATGGAGGAGGATGGAGAGATTATTGCTAGAATGGTCCAAGACTTCCTTGTAGAGGATTTCGATCATGCCGCGCACCACAGGGATAAAATGCAGAAGGAACTTACAGAAATGGGACATCTCCTTAAGAAATTTGGGGAAGGCCAGATCACGAGTAGCAGTAGAGGTATAGAGCCATTGACCAAATAGAACACAGAAAGGGTGGAGGTAGAAGAACGCGACCCAGTTCTTCTGATGCCACATGCACATTCCACGGTATATATAAAACCTAGCATGATGAGAATGGATGAAATTATGGGCAGACATCACTGAAGAATTTGGATCATATCCAATTGGTCTTGACACAGATTCCATCAAGAGCAATATACAAACTACAGGTTAGCATCGACCATGAGATGCAATCGCGAGCACATAAAAACTTAGTTGAGCTACAACAAACAACAAAGAAGCAGGAAGCGCTCGAAACAGTTTGTGCATAGGAAAAATCTGAAACTTAGGAGGAGAAAGAACACAGAAATGAACTGGAACATAGAGTGGAAGAAATTTTTGGGAAGCTTCCAACTACTGCGCAAGGAAATGAACTCCCAGTCGCAGAAAAGATAGACCAGATTGCACAGGAAATTGATCAGTATCAGAAGGAGATCGAGACTCTCCACGAACAAATTAGACTGACAAATCCACCATAAATGAAGGAAAAAAGGAAGCAGGAAGTAGCAATGCAATTGCAGGAGCTAGAAAAACAGGTCATCACAGCAGCCGACTTGCTGGATAAAGTAGCACAACTTTGGACAAGGCTGGAAGAGGATCCACAGGTACAAAACTGGGACAAGGAGGAGGAGAGGATCAATTCAATGATCCAGGAACTCAAGCAATGACAGAAGACCATACCAATTCCAGAATGGGTCAAGGGAACACAAGAATTGAAGAAGATAAATGCATAAATTATCATTATGCAAACACAGAAATTGGAGCGCCAGGTTCAAATAGAACCATTGTCGGAACGGGTAGAAGAAGTACTTGTGTAGGCAGAAGAAGCCAAAAAATAGACAACACAGACTCAACTAGAATGCACAGGACTGATGAGCGAGGAAGTGGCAGCTCAGAAAGTTGACACCATCAAGGAGAAAACTGTGCAGGCACTGAGAAAAGAAATAGAGTTGCAGGAACAGTTCCAAATGATCACCAAGGAGATCGAGAAAGCACAGAGAAATTAGGTGACTCGAGATGAGTCACATGTCAGTGTTGGGGGCCTTTTGGCACCAGGCTAAAGGGGAAAGAAGAACGATCGTGGGAAATAAATCATGAAGAAAACTGAAGCAACAACTGGAAAAGGAACAACATGCGTGCATGCAAGAAATTGTGCACAAAGGAAAGCAACAACTGGAGGAAGAACAACATTTGAATGGGAGAAAGACCTAACGTAAGAAGAGTTAGGGTTTTGGTAATATTTTGTAAAAGGTTGAGGAGCCAAAAATGTATAAATATAGATACAAAAGTATCATATAGGGTTGGTTATTGTTATTGTGATGGTTGTTAGTATTATTGTTGTTGTTGAGGGTTAGGCTTTGGAGTTAAGTTTTGGAGACTGTAACCACGCAGGAGCATAGGTGATATGTAATGTTTTTAGCTGTATGAACCGATTTTGTAAGTTGTTGAGCAAAGAAGATACGAGGGAAGGTAGATCTGAGGATTAGATCGCAGGCTGTAGAGCCTGGTGCGATCTTGTTTACCTCACATAGATATTATCCACTTTTGTGGAGAATTGTAAGTGCGTGGCGCCAGGAATGCAAAACTGCCATAATAAAAGAGCCAAGAGCCAAATCTTTGTGGATGTAGCCTAGGAGGGGGTGAAACATGGTAATACTCATGTAATATGTTGAATGTGTGCATTTCTCTTCTTTCTTTCAGCAATTAATGGTTAAGCTTGATGAATGAGTTAATACATTGTTATGAATCTGTTTATACTTTGCTGGAATTAAACTGTGGGGTATACGTATGCGACTGTAAGGAATAAGTAGTTTACCTTACAACTCACAGTACCTGGATTTTATCAAGAAACCCCTATCCCCTACTTTATCCTAGGTTGTAAACACCTGAGTCTTACAATGACCCATTTAAATATATCTCGGGTGAGACTGCGCAGTACCTTCCGGGTGTTGTGTTGCCTTCTGGTTTACCAAGAGGGCCGATAGTTTTAGAGGTTTTGCTGGAACCCCGAATGACATGAACGCTGGGTCAATAACTCAGACAACCCGAGAGGGGAATTAGTAAACCAACAGTCCCCTAAATATATTAATTCTTTGAATCCAACATGCTTTTAATTACTTTATATGACTTTGATAAGGAAAATCTTATTGTTTTCTTCTTTGTTCTATCATTTCCAAAATCTTTGCAGAAAACATGGAAGCTCCATCTTTGATAAATCCTTTATCATTTTCTATGTTTGCGTTCAAATATTCCTTGGTATTTTGTATCCTAACCATGAGAGAAGAGAAACATTTTTTTCTAAATACCATGTATTTAAAATGAGTGACATTCTTTTTCTTTATGTTTTCTTCAACAAAATGTCGGGTAGCAGTTAGTAAATTTGAGGCTCCTCTCAATCTTAAGTTTAACTCTTGGGTTCCTTGAAATATTCCACTAGGTTGGACCATGGAAACATGGGTGGCTAATATAGGTGGATGCATCAAAGTCGCTTCCAATTCTTTCACTCTTCTTTAAGCCTGGAAATTTCTGCTTCCATATCAATTATGGACACATCTAATGCATCTCATGTAACTCTGTGAATTGAAGATAATTTAGATGTGGGTATATCTATGAGATCAATTGTCGAACAATATTTTCCCTTTTAATTATTTGAATTTATTTTGAAAATTAAGTTTTTGGAAGATTTATCAAATAAGCCATTATGTACAGAGAATGTTTCTTCATTTGAGAAGACTTCATCCTAGATGACAAGTTCATCAACAAGTCATGTGTTCTCTTGTAATCAATCTTCTTCAATATGAAATCAGATATTATCAATATCAACATATAAATTAGTATATTCAAGAGATATTTCATTTCCAGGTGTGTGTTCTTTATCTTCTTGTTGAGAACTGTTTATTTTTCTTTTCACTTTCAACTTCTAAGGGTTTTCCAATTTTCCTCGGGGAGGGTTTTTCTCACCACCATCATTTGATTTATTAGTTGAGGATTTACTTTGTTGAGACACTACAAACTGAGAATTTACTTTGGATGGGCCACTTTTATGATAAACAACAAGAGATTGGGCACTTATTTCACATGCGGGTTTTCCCTTTACCTTGTAATGCTCAGTGGTACTTATAATAGTTTCTATATCATCATATTTTTTCTCCATATCCTGAATAAGAGGGTCATGGCTATGGCCTTCTTCTTCTTCAAATATGAGGGTATTAGCCGATGCAAGACTAATTCCATTTGATATCATATGATTTTGAAAGAGGTGATTAGGATTGAAACCATTAATCTCTTTGGAAAATATTAAACTATATTGGTCGAGATAGGAAGCAAATTCATCAATTTTAGCATTTCCCGTCCATAGAATTTCACCAACTCTCCATGGAAAGGGGATGAAATTTTTCTTCCCCTTTTCATAGAAAACATAGAACAATAACTTGTATTGTCTTGCTACTTCTATGACAAATAATCTATCTAGTACATAATAGGGGAGAAAAAGGGTTTTTTCATGAGAATGAAAAAATTCTGATGATATTATAATCATCCATTTTCCCAAAATCTCATATAGAAAATCAGATGCTTTCAATGACAATCTAGAGGTATTCTCTCTGAAAACCAATTTCTTGAATGCAAACATGAAATCATTATAAACTTCATAAACATAATGAATAACCTTTTGTCTCCACAGGGATTGATACCACATGGTTACTGGGTCGACCTTGCAATTTTCCATTTTTCCAATGCTCAATCCTTTGAAAATGTGACAATATGTAATGTAAAATATCAAATAAGAAGCCATGTAGAACTTCTTCTCACTCTTGAAATTCACTAGTTGTGTAGAGAATTCATTAGATATATTTTTTCCCAACCAAAGATAACATTTCCATGGACTCTGAAATGTAAAATATATATGGCCAATCGAGGAATAGTCGTCATAGACTCCTGACCATTTATTGTAGTAAAATTCCATGAAATGTATCGGTATGTTTCTCTCAAGGAACTAACTTTAATTCTATATAAATCTTGTGGTGTTGCTGCAGGATCTTGCAATTTTTCTTGTAGAAGTTCTATTCCATTATCCCCTCCCTTGAGAAAAGTTATATCTTCATCTCCTTTATACGTGAGAGTCCACTCTAGTGATTTTAGCAATTTATTGAAAACCACCGGTACCAAAGAGATAGAAGAATAATTATGTAATGAAATTTTCCTCCGATTCCGAACAAACTTATCTACACACTGAGTGACTATCTCTTTGCAGTAAAAAAATTTGAGAACACACCCAACAAGAGCTATTCCTGACTTCTATATTTTGTAGTTGTCTCTATTTGGTAAAGTTTCATAATACCAATAGGATCTCGACCAATGATTGTTGTGATATTTTCGGGTGAACAAATTCAAGGTATCTCCACAGAACTGTTGCTTTATCTCAACCATATTAACCAAGTTGGTGAACTTATTTGTAACATTTTTTAGAATATTGATAATATCTTGCTTGATAATACTAATTAAGTTTTCTTTTTTATGAAATAGTTAATATGAATTTAATGTGATTGCCTCCAGAAATATGCTATTAAGAACAATTTTTTTGAAATTCAATTAGCACTTGAGTATTTAGAATTAAAATCAAATATATCTCGAGAAGTGTGAAAGAGTAGGGACATGTCATGGTGGGGAGTCAGGTATGGAAGAAATTTTTATACAAGCCTACGAGTCCTCCAACCTGAGAACTTGCCATGAGTCATAAAATGGCTAAGTGTCAAAAATAGTAATAATAAAGGCTTTATATATGAATTTGAGATGAGAAAATGGTTAAGTCTTGGTATTTGTTAATCAGACTAACAAGGATGGGTTAGAAAAGAAAATGAGTCTGTGATTCCACCAGTCTACTATAAAAGAGAGGACAATAAAAAAAACAAGTGTTGGAAGTCCATCGACCCATGAAGCCACCAATATATGGAAAAACAACTAAGTATGATACAATTTGTATATCATGGAAACGAAAGATGTGTTTTAAATAACATAGAAATCTTGTGGAAAAACATATGGGACCATGAAAAAACAATAAATTTTCTAAGTGTGGAAATCAAAGAGAAAAGAAACATATAGGGGTCAACAACTGGCTCCAACTGTGGGATGATAACCCCCGGCAAGTTACCAAGAATAAAAAATCTCACCTATTGGACATGGAGTCAATAAAAAAAATGAAAATATTAAATAGGATGTAAAACAAAACAAAACAAAAAATGTACAGGTGAGGGAAAAGATTGATTAAGCAAATGCATTTTTAAGATGTTGGCCATTGATTGGGAATGCCTGCATTGTCCCTTTCATGTCTTTGATCAAATAAGAATTGTAACCTAAGATTTTTTTGATGATATAAGGCCCAATTTATAATGCCTCAAACTTTGTATTCATAGATGGTTTCTCTTTGGATTTATTCCAGAGTAGTATTGATTCCCCTTTTTGGAAAATTTTCATTATTGTCCTTTGATCAAAATATTTTCTGACACTTTGTTGCCTTTGATTCATTTTATGCAATGCTTTGTTTTTTTGTTCCTCCAATTTGATGAGATGATTGTACCTTTCATGAAGTGGTGTGAGTTCTTATGAATCCCCAATATTTGGTGCATATGTTAAAGCATTTATTTCCAAATCGATTGGCATTCTTTCCTATTTTCCATACACCGGATTATATGAAGATGTCCCAGTGCTATCCTTTGGTGTCAATATTCTTTCCCATAATGCATATGTTAATTTTAAATTTCAATTGTTCTAATTTTGGTCAATAGTCTTTTTGAGGATTTGAACTAAAGTTTTGTTTATAGACTCATCCAAGCCATTTTATTGAGGATAATAATTGGGTGGTTGTCCCATTAAAATGTCAAACTCTCCACAGAACTTTGTAAATTTTGATCCAATGAAAATTGATCCATTGTTTGTGATAAATTTCTTAGGAACTCCAAATCTCGATAGAATATTATCCTTGAGGAATTTTATAAGTTCTTTTGAGTCTACCCTCTTTAATGTTACTGCTTCTTGACATTTTATGAAATAAACTGTAGCAATAAGAATATATAAATAGAATTTACTTGATTTTGGGTTTATTGGTCCAACAACATCAAGTCCCCATTGTGCAAATGATTCTTCTACTGATATAGGTTGTAAAGACATTGCAACCATTTTTATTTTTCCCAAAAATTTCTGACAAGATACACATTTTCTTATTTCTACATGTGAATCTTTGAAAATTGTTGGCCAATAATAGTTGACCCTTATTATCTTATGTGCAATAGTTGTTGGTGAAAAGTGACCACCGCAAACTCCTTCATGAAATTATTTAATAGGTTATTGAGATTTTGTCACATCTACACATCTTAGCAACATTTCATCAAAATCTCTATGAAGAAGGATTTGAGCAACTAGTACATATTGATTTGATATAATTTTCAGAGTCCTCCTTTCTTTTGATGACATATCATTTGGAGATTGCCTTGATTTTAAGTACAAAATGATATCTTTATACCAATCATAGGCTGATGTAGATCCTCCTATTGTGATTGATATACACTTATTTAATGAATCACTTCCAAAAATAATCTTACACAATCCCCGTCCCTTAATTACATGCAATAGTTTGATCTCAATATCATACTCCTGGATTTTTGCAAGCCAATTATCCCATTTTCTTCTCTTAATTGTTGATTGAGGAGAAGTTTTAATGGAGAAGAAGCAACACATGATATAACATGAGAAGATAAAATATAAGTCCCGAAATGAGCTACTATCTTTACAAAGGAAAGTGCTTGATTTTATATATTTGAATACTCAATTCATAATCATGCATAGTTTTACTCATGAATCTTATCAGGAGTTCTCCTTTATTGTTTCTCTGTGTTATAATTGAGGAAATAGTTTATTTTGAGGCAAAAGAGTATGTGATAACAAAATTTATTAATATTTGGGCTTATTAATACTGGAGCAGTTGAAATTACATGTTTGATTTTATTGAAATGTTGTTGAATATCTTCAGTCCATTCAAATATATGATCCTTATTAAGCAACAAATTTATCGGTTTAACTATTGTTGCATAATTTGGTACAAACTTATCAAAAAAATTGTTTTACCAAAGAATGATTGGACTCCCTTTTTTGATGTCGGCGGATTCAATTCATTAATTTCCTTTACTCTCTCAGGATAAATATAAATCCCATCCTTTCTAACTATATGTCCCAATAATTTTCCTTCATAAACAACAAATGAAAATTTCTTGGGATTTAAAGATATTCCAAATATTCTACATCTTTCAAAAACTTCTCTTAAATGATCAATACATTTTTCTCTTATTTTGGAATATACAGTAAGATCATCTTGGTAGTTAGCCATATATTTTTCAATTAAATATTTGAAATCATGATCCATGGCCCTATGAAAAGTTGCTCCAATGTTTTTTAATCCAAATGGCATTCACACATAGGAATGTGTCTCCCATGGTGTGATGAATGCAGTCTTTAATCTATCTTCCTCTGCAACAAGAACCTGATTGTATCTTCAAAATCCATCTAGCATAGACATAGGAGATGAACCAGATCCTTGTTGGAGTAACATTTCCATATTCGACAAAGGATAGTTTTCTTTTATACTTGATTTATTTAGATCTCAAAAATCAACACATAATCAAATTTCTTCAATTTTTTTCTTACAATCATTGGATTAGATATCCATTCTGAATGTCTAATTGGAAAAATTATCCCAACTTTTCTCAACTTTTCAAGTTCTGTTTTCATGAGAGACTTTAACTTGGGATTTATTATCCTCAACTTTTTTTTGAATGGATTGGTACCTTCTTTCATAGGTATGATATGATGGGAAATTGTTTTATCATATGATTTAAGATCATCATAAATCCATGCAAAAACATCAAAGTATTCTCTAAAAAAACAGTATATTGATCAATTTCTTATGGTGTACAATTGATTCTAAGATTCACATATTTAGGAGAACTTTCAGTACCGATATTTTTCTTTTGAGTTTGTTGTATCTTTCATACATATTCTTCTTCTTTTAGTTTCTTCGTTTGATCATCTTGAGAAAACAAAGATTTAGATTTAATACATTTTTTTGGAATTGATTAAATGCTTTCTTCAAATTCTCCTGAATTGGAAAAAAATTCATTCAACTCTTCATTGTTCTCAAATACTTGAATATATTCCTGATTGTCAGAAATTGAGGGCCTAGAAATTCTTTTTACTTGAAAGGTGTTCTTGTTTTGAAATTCATCTAGAATGAATAATGACGTAGCAACTACCAAAGATTCATCCTTTTGATTCATTTCTCTTGGGATGAAAGATAAATTAAATGAACTAAATGAATTCATCAGTTCATTTACTCTTTTAGCACACAATTTTATCCTCTCTTTCTTTATTTTTTATTTTTGAGTAACATGATTTATATCTAGTTCAAAGTCATCAGTTATAATCAAATGTTCAATTTCCATTTTCAAAGCCAAAATAATCCCTTGGATCAACTCCTCATATTTTCCCTCATTATTTGTGCAAGGAAATTCCAATCTTATGGAATAAAAGTGTGTGATTTTATTCAGATATTTAAATACAATTCTAACACCACTCTCGAAACTATAGCATGTGCCATCAAAGGACATTCTCCAAAATCCTTTGAAAGATTTGTCTTCCTGATTTTTTGAAACGTCACGTTGTTATTGGTCCAACATCACATAATTCACCATGTTGACATCAACATAGCCTTGCATCAATTCATTATATTTTTTCTTGAAAGAAAAAGGTTTTATTGGTTCACATGGAACTCACATAATTGTTCCATCCTTATTTGGTAACATTATGCAACTACCATCATTCATGATGTAACCCCCAATCATTGCATACCAATCTCTTCTGAGAACTACTCCATAAGTTGGAGGAAGATCAACAAATGTGATTTTGAATACAATTGTGATATGTGGAGCACAATTATCCAAGCATATAAATATTTTATTTCTCCATATTCAATAACTTTTCTCAAGTCTATGGCATAATGTTTTTCACTAGTTTCACAATAATTTGTACAACCCATCCCCAATGCTTCCATGACTGATAACAACATGATGTTAGTTGTGGCTCTTGTATCAACCATGAAATTGTCAAGGAAAACATCATGATTTTCTATTGTGAGATAGAAAGGAAGGACGTTACCTTTAATTCTATTTAGATTACTTTTTTGTTTCCTTGAGCCTGATGCAACAACTTCCATTCTATGGATGGGTTTTTCTAGAAAATTTAAGAACATTTTTCCTCTACTGGGGAATTTTCATGACTTCCATGAATGGAAAAGTAATTCTTAATTTTGAAAGATCATTTATTACATTTTATTTCATCTTAGGAGTATTCTTTGATTGATTTACAACCAACTGCTTCTTATTGGTCTCTATTCCACTTGGCCTCAGTTTTTCTCTTTCTTTGTCTACATTTTCTTTTTCTTTTCCTTTTTCCAAATTCTCTTTTATTTTTGGTTTATTTTCTTTCACTCTACTTTGCAAAACATTATCTTGCGATTTATTATTTTCCTCAAATATATACATGGATGAATTGCATTCATTTGTCAGTACAAATTTAATAATTTCTTCTTGAATGTAATCAACTTCTTGATCATAATCTTGGTCTTTAAAAGTATCTTCTAATATTATAGCCTTTGAATTCGATACTCTTGGCACCCTTTTGTATGAATTCATCGATGGTACTGTAACATCCAGTTCCACTAATCACATTCCCATAACATTGTTTATTCTTTGAGGACACTTGTGTGCAAGTGATCTAGTTAAACATGGTACATTATGATTATCTATTTTGATTTATGAGGTTATTATATGATTGTGTATTGGAACTTGATATGCTATTCATATTGATGTATAGCATTGACATGTATTATGATGAGGTTTCCTGAGTGTGCAACAAGCGTGACATGATGAGGATGTTGATGGAATCGACATACTTCCTTGGACTCCAGATTGAGTCAGGGAGTGGATTATTTACTTTGATTATGAGTACTTGTTTGATTTATGCATGTGTTATGATGATGATTTAGTTATGGATTTCATGTATATGAATTATTAATATTATATTTGTTAGTGGATGAAGGCATGGTGACTCTTGCTAATCCGACTGACATATGGAGTAAAGGGGTCATACACAAATATTATATGGATGAGGGAGAGGTGTGGAAACATCCATGCCACAACCTACTAGCACTTCTACCATGACCTGAAACTGAAGGTCAACGAATACCTTTTTCCTGAGAGGTTCACGATGCCATGAGGGAAGACTAAGACATTCTCTCACGAGGATTTCTAAGGGGTGCGTAATAATGCATATTCCTTATTCCTCAGTAAGCCCTTAGTCTCACACAAGGTCGACAAGTGGAGTATTGACTCCAAGATCCAGATAACTTCAAAACTAGTCAATGACAAGTGTCACTCTTAGAGCATGGAGATGCGTCTTGAAGGGCACATCACATGAATAAATTATGTGTCAATAAAAATATAGAAGATCTTAGAAAATAGAATGAATACTTAGGATTTGTTAGAGAAAAGAATATGAATTATTATTTAGTTATAAACCATAAAACATAACCAAAAGTCAAAGTCTAGATGTTTTAACTAAACAAGTTTATAAAATGGGTTAAGGGAATTAGACTAATTAAACTTTAGTAAAGAGATAATACGAATACAAATATAGACATGTGCACAATGTGTGCATGAAATAAATAAAAATAAAATTTTAATTAAAAGAAAATATATTCATGCGAGAATGGGTTGTCAACATAGAGTAGTATCTTAACATAATCAACCTCTAAATTCTAACTAAGAGAAGAGTCTTAATAAAACTCCAACTATAAATTAGTTAGGGGACACAATATAAGAGAAATCGGGGAACTAAGGGACAACTAGGAGAAAATCTAGGAACTAATTGAGAAGTGTGAGAGAAAATGATTAATTATTTAAATTAAAAAATATTTAACATGTGCAACTTCGGAAAAGTGTGACATGTGTTGGGGGTGAATAATATTTAATTTAATTATTAAAAATTAACTAATATTGCACGAGAAGACAAGTGTCAAACCAAAAATTTCTATAAAAGAAAGGAAAGGAATGAGAGGTACCCTATTTCTCAATGAATGAAATGTTGTTAAAATTTCTATTGTCGAATTTTTCTTTTGTGAGTTGGGATACAAGCTTGTGCAAGAGGTCCTCTTCTTGTGAGGGAAATCTTGAGCTAGTTGGTATGAATTTCTGTGTGTGAACCATTTGCGGCTCGGGGGGATACAAGGGAAGAAGAGTACCCCTAGTGTTGGCTGGGAGGTACTGATGAAGTCCTTGGATTAGTAGGCGAAGGAGATGAACATTGAGCAAGAATTTCTGGTTGAGAAACACCCTCATAAATCATCAACATTTGGTCACAATAGTTTATTTTTAGTTACTGATTGTGAAGAGAATGTGAATTTTGTATAACAAATATGCATTGCAGTAATTTTTGATAGTTGATATTGTACTTTCAGTCATTTTCATTTTTTATAAACTGTTACTGTATGAAAAATGGGTCATTTCAGGGATGCGTTAAATTACGATACTTATGGAATAAGGATGAATCAATGTTCCTATCAATCATCATGGAAAATGTTTAGTGTTTTATTTTATTTAAGGATAACTTGTACACATAAAATATTTGGGAGAACCTTCGATTATTGAAATAAAGATTCTATTTTCTTGGTATACCTATCTTCATATCTTATTGTTGACAAGACGAAATGTAAGAGCATATAGCTTTTGATTAGTTTAATTTTCGGTAATTTTTTTAATTAAATCATACAATACT
>JASDQU010205509.1:4500-14635 GCA_032191745.1 Picea mariana
CCGGTTTCAAAGCCCTTGGCCCTTTCCTACAAACCGTGCGATAACAGCCCTAACATACATAAGAGCTCTACACAAATATTTTGGAAATCTATGTAACTCGAGATATCCATTCATGAACAACACATCACTGTTACAATTTCCTTAGGAATCTTTGCATAATCTGGCGAGCAATTGGTCAACGGTAGACAATAGTACAATATACAAATGACAATAACAATAGAAATGACACTTACAATACAAAAGATAGGGATTTCCATTACACAACCCTTGTTTTTATAGGTATTCGGTGCATGGAGTGTTAAGACTGATTTTGTGATAAAAAAATATATGACGAGGCCTGGGCTTCAGGTAACAAAGTTTATCAAATTTGTGGGTGGACAATTGATTTCTCCATTGTGTCTGGTACTCAAGTACAAAGTATGTTTTTTAAAGTAAAACAAAATAATTAAATTTGCAATGATTACAATGTTCTAACTATCCTTGGGAGCTGTTGAGCTTGCATAACAATTTGAACTTGAATTTGCTATTGAAATCATATGTACTTAACTACATTTAATATTTTTCTAGGATGTTTTTTTATCCTCTTTCTTGACTTTTCTTTTCCTAATCTTTGTTAGGGAGTCTCTTCCCCTGAATTTGTTTGATCTTAGAAGATAGTTGTGTTTGCCTATTAAAGTTCTTTGTCACCTTCCTCTAGTTCACAATACAACTTTTCCAATATTTCCTTGGTGAACTTCCTTTATTCATCCTTCACATATTTGGGTTTCTCTTGAAGTTTCGTTGTTGTAGATCCATGTTATCTTCCTTGTTTGACTTGTCATTGTTAAGATTTCTTCTCTATAATTTCATAGTTTTCCTTCAATTGTCTCTGTTGTCCAATCATATAGTACAAGTTGGCTTTAGAATCAAACAAAGGCTTTTCTTGATCCTTTATATTCTTAGGTTTGCTTGCTCATTTCATTCTCGGTTTTCTTCTTTCTTCTTGTTTCTTGAAATTCTTTTTCTCCCTGTTTCACTATTATTGGATGTTGGGAGTTAAGAGGCTAAGTTCCCATATGCATGTCAGGGTTTGCATTAAAAATATGGCATTTTCGTAATCTAAATCCTGCTTACATATTTGACCTTCAAGCCCTTTATGGAGATCCATTTCCGCACAAATCCTATCATAGGGGATGTGACCTCTTCCTATGAAATCTTGTAGTGCCAAGTAATTTCCCAAGTGATTTCCAATACTTTAAACATTGGTTCATGCCAAAATTGTGTTGGTAGATTAGGAACTCTACCCAAATAAAGTAGTCTAAAACTATATTGAATTTTGACTCTAAAGTTTTGAAGCTCTACCTTCCCAAAACCATGACCCAACTTTCAAGACTATTAGTTTGTTTAATTGAGACTTAAAATAAAATAAAAAATACTTCCATAACAATGTTTTATATACATAGGACCAAGCTTGCCAACTAGTAGTCCAAATATCAAGATCTTTTTTAGAGAGTGAGAGGCATTTGAACTCGTAGATCATACATGTTCTAGAAAGTTCATTTACTCTAGCGAGTGAAGATTTGTCTTGAATTCTTAATGGAGGGTAGGTATTTCCCCTTGAGACTCACATCCATATTTTCCTTTGAACAAGAGTTTGTGAGAGAACAAAATATGTTGAACATCCTATAGGCATTGAACTTGAGGCTTCTTTTCTAGGTAGAGGAGTCACGATGGTGTGATTTGAAGGGCTAGGTTGGAAATTTTTATGTGCACTTTTTTTTTTTCCTTTTTGCCAATGTTTTTAGTAGTTTTATATCATATTTGTTTAAAAAACCCTAAAATTTAGCCTAATAAACCAATACCCCTAAACATAAAAACAATGAAATAAGAACCCTAAAACCATAATCCATAAAACTAAAAACTGTAAAAACCTAAAACTAACTCTCGAAACCATTAATTTGTTGTTTAAATTGTGATTTCATTTTCTTCTCATGTTTAGTAGTAGAATTTTATTTTATATATTTAACATTCTAAAATAAATTTGGTTCCATCGACATAAAATATTGTTGAAACTTTTTTAATCATCTGGTAATGCTAAGAGGATTTAAAAAATAAATGTCTTTGAGAGAATCAACATAGAAATTTCACTTGGAACATTCTATACATCTTAATTGTTTCACATAAACAATCCTTTTGAAAGTTACCTTGATTCATAACTATTGTTTCTCTTGTCATTGCAAACGTCATTTTAAAAATTTCATTAAGGCCATAAGAACTCAAGTAGGGGGCCACAGAGTCAATGGTCATTAAGAAAATATAGAGTTCATTCACAAGATGAGGAAATCCTTAATCGAACTTTAAAAGGTACAAGAAGTCATGATCAACATTGGTTCCTTCTTACATCCAAGGTTGGTGACCAAGTATGGTCTCACATACAAAAGGAGATATTGTTAGGCTTGCACTATTTAAATATGGTCCATATTATCCCATATAATAAATAACTCTTTCCTACTATACATTTCTTCATAACCCATCATACATTTAGTTTTCATGCCAAATAGTTCAAGCCTTGTATCCCAACTCCATTGGAGCCACCAACTCACTTTCCAAAATAAGAAATTGATTTGGATCCAAGATATTGTTCACCACTTACCTCTAACTAAATTTTGGTGACTTGTACAAAGAATGTTCTCTCTTAGTAACAATGCAATTGTTTTAGTGGACAAGCGAGGTGATATGGTATGCTTGAAAGAATAGGTGAAATGCAACTTTCTCAATAGCATGCTAAAGCAAGGGAGACCGTTACCCTCCAAGGAGACACCTATTCAAGATACAAAGATGTGGGTTAATGAACCCAAATTTTCTTCAATGTAGTCATAGAATAATTTATTTGTCAATGTATTGAATAACTAATCATTAATTCCCCACTCTCATGCATCCCTCCATTCATACATTTAATTTGTGAAATCTATGACAACCTCCAGGTTTACCAATCACCATGTTTTCTTAACCCATTCATGCACCCCAAAACACTTGGAATTTTCCATTTGTAATGATGCACATTGAATTGGATGATAATATAAGCTCTCCATCATTCCTTATCATGCATTTTCCCTAGGGCATAAGTAGTGAAGTGTCGCTAATATATGCAAGTTCATGCATTGTCTCTTTCTTTATAATTTAAACTATTAACACTTTTATTTTGTTTCCAAGGATGTATAGTCATTAGACACTTTGAAACCTCATAGTATCATCATATCTATGAATAAATTGTATCTCATCATTCTCTATGAGTTACTTGTATCAATGGGGAAAATGTAATAGCATAATTTGGAATTTGTCACAATCATAATTGATTTTGATAACATAAATGGGTACCAAGTAGTACATTTTGACATGTTGCAAATAGTTTTAGAGGATTTCCACGTTTGGATTCCTCTAGACATTCATAAGTCTTTAGGTCTTGTGGGGTCCACTTTCCTCATTTTTTTAGATTCTTGTGTGGTTTTCTATCTAATTTAATTCCTTTTCTTAGCCTTAGTCTTAACCCTAATTTTGTACTTGGCCCCACAAAGTTTCACCTTCATGTATATTTCATGCATTTCAACCATTTTTGGGTGAATTTGAAATTGGTTGTGAGTTCCTTTACACGATCCATGTGAATTGAACAAACCTTGATCTTTTTGCACAAAATATTGTGTGTTTAGTGGATTTAAAATTTCCCCCCCCTTTTTTTTACATATTTTTAGGTTTCTAGGGACAAGAATCTTTTCTAAGAACCCTCTTATACACTCCACTTCTTAACTCTTATGCCAACAACACTTTCTACCACAACTATTGGGTGAACTTGTCGTCCCATTTCATGGTGAAAATTTGGCTTGTTTTGCTTTAGATACATTCCATGAGGATTTGCCTTGGTTTCACATTATTCCTTTGGGGTTCCTTATTTCACTTGTTCAAATCCTAAACTAAAATGATCTTAACGCTTTATTCTTGAGTTGCACTCTATTTTCTTGTTGCTTTTGGGCTCAATATTACATCACAACACTAAACTGAACTAGATTCCATTTTGATGGGAATGATTAGATGTATGATTGGGTTAAATATTGATTGTATCTTTTCTAGTTGATGGTAATTCATTGTGATGTATGCTTCACACACACACACACACATTTTGTGTTTCATTACAACATTGTTTATGGTATATAGTTACCAACAAAATGCCTTAGTAGTTTCAATACACTTTCAATACTTACAATCCTATATGATGCATTTGGGTTGCTCATCCCATCATAAAATTCTATCGCTTTCCCTTTACAACACACCTTTTACATCATACAAGGCTTGGTCATAACATTAATTTTATAAGCACTAATGATTCTCAATAACTAACATGATGAAATAAAGAGACCTTTAAATAGCATTTAGTCATTGTAGTTAATTGCTCATCCAATCAAAATAATACTATGGATCGAGAGAGATTTGAACCTCAAACTATATTGTTATTGGAGTTTCTTATCAATACCAATTAGAATTCAACTCTAGATCCTTAAATCTTATCATACCATTTAGAATTCAACTCTAGATCTTTAAATCTTATCATACCATTTATAATTCAACTCTAGAATTAAATTGCTAAGTTTGAATTCAATTCAATCCATAATAAGAGGGAGTTTGAATCTTAGTGATCTCTTTCATAACACATTTAATAGTACAAAAATCCTTCACTTCATCCCTTAGTCCTCACTAGCAATTTATGAATACTCGAGTCCATATCTTAGATTGCTTGAATGAGATTTATTGACCTACATTTCATTCCATAACGTATCATATTGTCATATAGTCTTATTGGGTTCATATGTGTAGATATCTCTCATCATGGATCCTCACGAGTCACCTAGATCCATTGGTAGTGGTTGCAACACTACTAGATGCCCTTCGGATGTGTCTACTACATATAGTGCATTGATGCATGCTAATTGATTTAGAATTTGCTCAAATTATATTTTGATAGAGTGTATGGGTATTATATGGCATTAAGTTGAATGTTATGTGCACAACATTACACACACACACACACATACACATATTCTGAAAATTGTTAAATTAAAATGATGTTAATCATCTATAGTTGCGCACGTGTCATTTACACGTTTCATAGAAGCAAAAATAACCCACCCCCCTTGGTTGTTGGGTATGTGTTATATTCTTTGTACAATTAGAGTCACGCGTTGATATGTTGCGTCAGGCATAGTGGGGGTGGGGGGTTGGTAGGCCCCCCTTGCTCGGGGGTAGAGCCCCCAAATATTTTTTTTGGGTAGTTTTTGCATCTATTTTGGGTGGTTTTGGCACACGATTTTGTTCATTTTGGTCGGTTTGTACACACAGTTTTCTAGCCCATGGTTTTCTAATTCTGGTTAAGGAAGCAATTTTGTAATCTAATTCGGGTCAATGGATTGGAGATTTTGGATGTTGCAGGTGTCGGAACTTCAGGTTTTGATGGTTCATCACATTTCTCCCGGAATCAGTCGATCGAGACATCAATCCACTGAGCAATATACTATGAGTTGGATGAATGGACGATCAGGTCAAGCATCCTTTCTGAGCCGACTAGACAACGTGGATTTGACAGAGTCAAATCTAACTATCAATGATTATATGTGGACAAGATCTTCCAGATTCCAAGGAAGTTGGTTAGATCTTGAAGCTATAAATAGTAGACCTAATGGGTCATTATCAACAAGTACATACGTGTTATGTGCCAATGTTAAACATGGTGTGCATGTTCAATATGCATTGTGATGTTCTAATCACAATGCTTAGTGCTTAAGTGCTATAACGATGTCTTTAGACACCACCTGTTATCTTTGAAACTTGTTCCTCTTCAATTATCTGCAATTTATTTATTTATTTCGTATAAGTTTACACCCAATTGCCAACATGATATCAGAGCGACTGGTTGTGACCTCGTCTATTTTCCACAAATCGTGTTGAGTCAGATATATTTTTTGATTGACTCCGGGCCGATGATTCACTGACTGTAACTTGTGGAAACAAATAAGATCTCTCTAGATATCGAAGATGGCTTCGAAGATCAATCCTATAGCTTTGAATTGATCAAATTATGTTGTATGGGAACCAGAAATGGAAACCCTACTAAAGAGTAAAGGGCCGTGGCAATATATGAAGACTGTGATTCCAGATCCAACATACAATCAAATAAGATTCATTGTTGATGGGAAGAAGGAAGAGGCTGTGGGGGTCATCACAACCTATATCTCATGGGAGATTCAATTTCACATTAGTGGAATCGACTGCCCTCATCAAGTCTGGAAGAAGATGAATTCGACAGAGTCGATAAAAGCCTTGGATAAAGAGTTGATCTCTCTCGATCCTCATTCTTTCGACACAATGAAGCAATATTTGGCATGTGTGAAGGAACATAATTTGAAATTGGGTGAATGTGGAAATAATTATCAGAAGAAATACGAACAACTCATTGAGTTGGTTCTAAGGAATTTGAGAACACTTTTTGACGTGTTCGTTTCGAATTTCCTCACCAACTGGTAGGAACACAAGGAAGATGGTAATGATTACAAATTTGAATCTTTCTGTGGATTATTGATCAAAAAACAACAAAAAAATTTGATGAAGGCAAGGTTGGTGGTAAACATTAAGCCCACTTTCTCAAGGGAAAGGGAAAGTCAAATCACAAGGAAAGAGGATGGTTTGATACCCCTATACAAAGATCTGGATGCCTCGACCAAAAACCTAAAGGCCAGACAAATGCAACCCATTAGAGTCAAAATAAGAAGACATGTCAGTACTATGGAAAGAATAGACATGTGGAGAAGGTCTACAAATGCCTTGAAGGAGACATGTTCGTTGTTTGCCGACTCGTTGATAATTTCACCTTCCAAGTCAAAACTTCTCAAGCCTTGTTGTCTCATTCTGCACATAATAAATGAGTAGTCGACTCTGAGTGCACTCATCATATGGCTAAGGACACTTCCTTGTTCATGTCCTTTGCTGAAGCCGTGGAGAGGAAGATCTGTGTTGTTGATGACTTCTCTCAACATTGTTGGTCATGGTGATGTTCCCTGTCGGCATGGGAGAATTGTCGACGTCTATCATGTGCCAAACCTCAGTGCCAATTTGTTGTCAGTTTATCAATTAACATAGACAAGTAAGATTGTGGAATTTTGGCTAGATCAATTCTTTGTTCGATACTTGAAGAAATGTCGATTTATTTTCTTCAAAGGGTTTCTCGACTCGAAGGATAGTTTGTATACGTTTTGTGACATGAATCGACCTAAATTTGATCCGACTTCTCTTGTTTCTCACACCGATGAACAAAGTTGAACTTGGCATGAATGATTCATACACCTAAATTTTCAAAGTCTGCAGTCGATGGCAACTCAGAATATGGTTGTTGGTTTACCTAAATTTTTTCCCCCGATGGAGTCTGTAAAGGATGTGTGCTTGGCAAGAACCATTAGTCACCCTTTGAATCTGACAAAGCATGGCGAGCACATAACCTCCTGGATTTGGTTCATAGTGATCTTTGTTGCACCAATGTAACTTCCTTAGCAAGTGTAAGGTATATTTTGACTTTCATTGTTGATCTCTCTTGTTTCACTTAAGGTTATTTTCTGAAGAACAAGAATCTTATCTTCAAAAAGTTCAAAGAGTTTAGGGCCTTTGCTGAAAATAAACGTGGTCGACCCATCAATTGAATGAGATAAAAAAATGGTGGTGAATATGTGAATCGACCCTTTGAAGAATACCCAGTTTGATCTGGTATCGATTGGTAGTGGTCAGTCCCTCATACACCTCAACAAAATGGCATTGTAGAACACAAGAATTAGACGTTAGTGGAAATGGATAGATTTCATTTGTAGGCTAGAGATTTGCCTCCTCACTTCTGGGATGAAGTTGTCTACTATGAAAAATAATCACATCTCAATTCGAGTTATTCCTTTGGTGACTCCATTCGAATGATGGTGTGGAAGGAAGCCCTCCATTGGCCATCTTTGTGTGTTTGGATGTATTTCTTGGGCTTATATATCCAATGATTGTAGAAAGAAATTGGATGAAAAGATTCATGGTTGCATCATGATGGGATACTCTGAAGAGTCTAAATCTTATCTTCTATTTGAACCTAACAAACAATATATCATTATGAGAAGAAATGTATGGTTTGATGATAAGTCTTATGGCATCAAGTTGTTGAATTCCTCTTCTAGAATATTGTTATAGGATGATCACTTTCAGGTTGTTTCCGACTCTGGTTCTCCTGTTCCATTTTTCGGTCCTTCGACTGGACAATCGAACTATGCTCCTATTTCGATTGGACCTTCGACTTATGAGTCGATAGGTCAGTCGATTTTTTTTCGACTGGTCTAACCTCTTATTTGACTGAAACTATTCCGACATCTGATCGACCTTCTTTAGTGAAAAACGATTCATCCCTTTCTTGTCTACCCATATGGGATGTCAAGACCATTGTGGTATTAATGTTGGTGGTGTTTCCTCAAACCAACAAACTCGTAGTCAGAAGCAACATGCCAACGTTGCATTGATGACTCATGTGCTTGAAATCTCTGATTCTCTTACCTACTCAAATGCACAAGGACAACCTGAATGGGAGTAAGCTATGCAGATAGAAATGTATTCTTTATACACACATGGGATTTAGTTCCCTGACCTCAAGGAAAGAATGTTGTGAAGTGTCGATGGGTCTACAAGACGAAATTTATCTCTGAAGGTGTTGTTGAACATCATATTCTTAGTTGTGAAATGTGTTTCTCAACAAGAAGGCATTGAATACACTAGGACCTTTTCCCATGTTGCGAAGATGAACTCTATTCAATTGATTCTTTTTCTTGCTGCTCGATTTGGATGGCAGATCCATCAGATGGATGTGAAGAGTGCTTTTCTTCATGGCGACCTATCTGAAGAAATTTTCATGGAACAACTTCCTGGTTTTGTGACATATTCTAACCTATTTTGTTGACTTCATAATTCTCTTTATGATTTGAGGAAAGATCCCCGAGCTTGGTATGCTAAGATCGACAATTTCTTTATTCGACTTGGTTTCAAACATTGTGAATCTGATCACAACTTATATGTACTCCATACTCATGGACACACTTTGATTACTGTTGAATATGTTGATGACCTTGTCATAATAGGAAATAACACTAATCTCATTCTTAGATTGAAGAAACAACTTGTCGAATCCTTTGACATGACATATCTTGGTATTTTGCATTATTTTTTGGGTCTTCAAGTATTACCATTGTTTGATGTTTTTTTCATTTCTCGGTCTAAATATGTAAAAGATGTTTTGACACATTCTAATATGGAAGATTGTAAACCATGTGCTACTCCTTTTCAATATGGAGTTAAGCTGAGAAGAACGTGTCAAACTCCCAAATTCGACTCTACTCTCTATCGAAAATTGGTCGACAATCTCATTTATCTTACTCATAGTCAACCTGACATTTCCTTTGCTGTTAGTGTGGTTTATTGTTTTATGTAGGATCTCAAAGAAAGCCACTGGAAATCAGTCAAAAGGATTATTCGTTATCTCAAGGGTACCACTCATCTTGGTATCAAGTATTTTCAAAGTTCAGATTCGTTGGTCGACTTCACCGACTCCGATTGAGTAGGTGATAATGATGACAAAAAATCGTCTTTTGGATATGTGTTCCACTTCAACACTAGATCGTTGGTTTGGTCATGCAAGAAAAAAAAGGTAGTCTCCTTGTCGACTACAGAAGCATAATATTGTGGCGTTGTTCATGCGGGTACAAAGGCAGTATGAATTTTTCAACTTTTGGGTGAACTTGGATTTCCTGTACATACCTCAACTACACTATAATGTGACAATCAGAGTGTCATTCAAGTTGTTGACAACCCTATTTCCCACAGTAGGATGAAGCATGTTGACCTCCTTTCTCACTATTTGAGAATGTTGTCTCTCTTGTCTATTGTAGAACAAATGATCAAGTAGACGATATATTTACTAAACCATTATCTGAAGTTAAGTTTATCAATCTTCATATGATTCTTGGGTTTTAGGAAGCTACAATTATGGGGGGGTGTCCTACTGAATTAATTTCACCTCCTGAATCTCCAGAGTCGTGTTTTT
>JASDQU010205512.1:4481-17787 GCA_032191745.1 Picea mariana
TTTTGGAAAATGTCTAGGTGTGGGATTTGGTGGATTCACGTATTCAAATTTCCATTGTTACTTTTATATCACCAGCCTGACTGACCACTTCCCTGTTTCATATTGAACAAACTTTTTGAATCGTGGGTTCCTACATAGGTAGGTTTAACATTGCATTTCCATTGTTCTGCCACCTGCAACTAGCACCCGAACTTCCATGATTTACAAATTAGCAAATAAATCCCCCTTCACCTCGTATGATTTTTATTTATTTTTACTTGGTCCTTTTTCCCAATGTCTCGTTCTTTTATATACAGAACCTGAAGTTTAACAATATACAAATTCCCCTCTCACCATTGCGCTTCCATTGTTTCCCTACGCACAAACAGTAGTCAAAATTCTGTGACATACAAATGGACGGTCGATATCTATCACTAAGATGAAATATGACCAATGGCCCTTCATGTCTCCTGGGTATATCTTCTACCCTTTTTCTTTTGTAACCCACCTGACCACTTTCCATACCTGGGAATTTCTTGGAATCAGTTTCGCGGGTTGGTGGGTGCACAAAATGTACAATGCTTCATCACAATTCGCCATCACCACTCACAATTCGCCATCACCACTACCTTCGTACTTGTTTTCATATATGCAATAATTAATATTTAATGGTATTATTTCATCTTGCGGGAACCGTTACGATTTTCATTAATGTCTGAAAGGTCGAAAGAATATTTGTCATTACTACGAATTAAACCAATATTTGCATAGAAGTATGTTATCCTTTCCAACTATTCATTTCAAATATGATGCAATCTATTTTTTTGTGCCAGTGGGTTGGCACCTTTAAGAAATTTTTAATTCTTAATCTCTCTTCGTCATCACCGTGACCTTCGCACTTTTTTCTAAATATGAAATTAGTGAGCTTTAATGGTAACAGCTCATTCTACATGAACCCTAGAGATTATCATTAATCAACGAAAGGCTCGAGGAGATATTTCATTGATACGCATTAAACCATAATTTGTGGAGGGTTATATTATCCCTCACCAATTTTCATTTCAAACATTGTCTCGAGCAAACAAAAATTCTCATTAACTTGTGGTAGCAGTTATGTCCAGATATAGTAAACACATTTGGGCATAATGGCTAGAGGTTCCACTATTCCAAGGCATATTCTTACTACTCATCTCCCTCTACCTAGGAGAAAAAAAGAATATGGTCCCTTGGTACACCGAGAAATATATTTGAATCCAAAGAATTCCAAGGCAACCCTACCTACTCAGAGAACTTGTATAGTTGCATTGATGGCTGGCACAGAGGTTGATGTCATGTATTCCAAGCTAGAAGAAGATGTTTTGATGGGCGATGATACGGCAATGGATGATGGAATTGCAGAGATTGTTCCCACTCATGTGCCCAAATTGAAATCAAGCATAACGGGCGGAACTTCTCGACTAAGTGATGGTGGTCCTGACAACACCAAAAGGAGTTTCAGAAAAGAAACTGATGTTGAACAAAATAGCCACTTTGCAGCAGGAAAGTAGGAATTCTAGAGGTCCAAATTAGTTCATTCTGGGTGAAAGAGTTTCACTATAAATAAATGATATGTTGATTCTCCTAGAGATATATTTCAAGAAAAAAAATTATTCACTTGCAGGACTACTGTCATGTTCTCTGGATATACAATTAACATCTTTGGGAATCAGGTCCAGAACTCTCACTGTTGCAAGGCATATTTCTACTAGTCATCTCCTTCCACCCAGAATGGACAAATTTGGGCCTCTGGAATTGCACGTGCAACCTGTGTCCCTGAATTTTTTTTTACTATGCAGAGGCGATTTCTAGTTGTGTCCTAAGTTTCAATAAAGGAATATTCCATTTGATCTGCAATGTTTTTTGTGTTCTTCCTCACGGGAAGCTTCTGAAAACTATCAATTTTACCACAGGATGATTCATCGAGGAGAAAACTGCAAGGATCCTACATACTGTGGATCCCGTGCATGTGTTTGTCGTAGATACGTTCAATGTTTTGGCCCAAATAAATGGGTCCAATTTCTAAGGATAGATGTATAATACTCGGTGTTTTTATTTTTTTTTTAATGGATTTTCTATTAAAAAAATTTCCCTTAGAGTCTTCGTTGTTGCTTCTTTTCTGGATTTAACGCCTATTCTCATTAGCATGGTTCGGTGGTCTCGTAGTTCTTCGATATTGTGTTTGCTTAGGTTATTTTTTCTAAGATGGAACATCTAACAATTATATGACAATGTACTATGTCAATCCACCAGCGTTTTATGCAAACAAAAAATGGATTACACACAGTTTCAAACCAACGTTCAATTCTATTCGTAATGCAGATAGAACATAACAATACCAATGTACAATCTTGCAGCAAAATCGTCATTCTTGTTTCTAGACATGCAATTATTAAGTTTTAATGCTAACAACCCATAATGCAAGAAGTTTAATACTTAATTTAATATGTTACAGTCATAGAAGAATGTATCAAGAACACACTTACACCCACATGTTCCAATAAAATCTAATCTTCAACAAAGAATTTGTTGGCAATTAGTAGAAAATGAAGTTTAATACTTAAGTTAATATGTTATAGTCATGGAAGAATGTATCAAGAACATACTTACACTCACAAGTTGCAATAAAATCTAATCTTCAACAATGCATTTGCTGATAATTAGTAGAAAATGATGGTTTTGCAAAAATGGTGCTTCTTTGAAACCAATTCATGATTACGAAAATTGCCCTCCACCTTTCTATTTTCCCACTCTTTTATCACCTGTATTCTGGTCACTTAATCATTTTTTTCCAAAAATTCCTTGTTGTGCAGCTTGGCGGATTCACGCATTTCCACCGAGAGCTTCCCCTTTATTTAAATTGGCCCTCAATTGTTATGTGTCCTACAAGTAGCACCCAGAGTTCCATGATATACAAATTGACAGGCGAACTTGCGCATTGGTTGCCTCAACATTGCACTTTATTTTTCTATAACCTCCAAACAACATTTGGAGCTTCGCGATATACAAATTGACACACAGGCTCAATATTGCCATTGTTTATGGATAGAAAAGTGCTAAAATGATCCATACCACATTTGTGCCACAGAAGCTATATTAAATGGAAAAGAATTTCCTCTATAGTTCTGTGTCCTACAAACAACACCCATAGTTACACACTATACAAATTGACAGCCAGACTTGTGGGCTGGCTGGCTAAAAAAATGACTCAGAGTTCCGTGATATACAAATTGAAAAACGAAGAATACAACTAAAAACCAAGTAAACTCGTCGATCGTATTCCTAGTCATTGTTTTCTATGCCTTCCAACTTCACACTTCTTTCCAATTATATATCTCCACAAGAAAACGAGATATCTATTACAGATGTGAATATATTGGTCCTTCTTTTTCATCTTCTATACTTGGCCAAATATCTGTTTCTCTTTTCCCTGAACTTTATCTTTCTCGTCACTTATTCCTTTTTTTGAAAATGTATGGTTGCGCACATGGACGGACTTGCGGTTTCATGCTTGCACTCGTTCTCTTATATCATGACACCGACCGATCACTTACCCATTCCATACCCAAACACTTCTCCAACCATTTATTCCCGATAGGCGGGCTCTAGATTGGACTTCTATTGTTCCATGACCTGTGAACAGTACCGTCACTTCTATGATATACAAATTTGTTACAGATGTGAAATTACATACCCAGACACTTCTCCAACCACGAATTCCAATTAAGCAAGCTCTAAATTGGACGTCTATTGTTCCATGACCTACGAACAGTACCGTCACTTCCATGATATAAAAATTTACAACTAGACTCATATCATACCCTCTTCTTTATTATGGTCTACCTATGATGCTCTCTTCCGTGGTATACATTTTGCATTGAAAACTTCTAAGAAATACAATTTAACCATTGGGTACTGACATCTTCTGTGGAACTATTGTCACCCCATTTTGAAGCCCGTCTATTCTCTTTCCATACTTGCCATTTCTTTGAATTTCTTTAGCGGATCGTCGGTTTGGCGGGTTCAAGAAATATTCAATTCCTAGTCATTGTTTCCTATTCCCGTGCCCCTTTGCAATTACCAATTACCAATTATATATAATATCTTATCTCTAGGCATGCAATTAGCAAGCGCTAATTTCAAACATCATGGAATGTCATTTGCGGGTCGTCGGGTTGGTCCATTTATAAAAACTTCAATCCTCACTTCCAAGAATGAGTCCGCCCGACCATTTCCCTATTCCATACTTAGCCAGTTTTCCAGAATTCCACAAATATACAAACCGGTCGCTGAACTAACCCATTATGATCTCTTCTATTTTACATGTTTTGCAGTCAAAAATTCTGATACATAAAATTTGACCGTGGAACAATCGCCTCTCCTTAATATTCCCGTAACCCTATTTTGAATCCCGTCCGACCACATTTTAGACCTTGCCATTCTTTCCTTGCTCTCCACTGTCTCCATGACCTTCGCACTTGTCTATAATAAAACAAAAAAAAAATGTTTTATATATATATATATATATATATATATATATATACATATGTTGTTTCTAAATATGCAATTACTAACATTTAATTCTAACAGCTCATCCTGTAGGAACCATATAGATTGTCATTGATGGGCGAAAGGCTCGAGGATATCTACTATTAATGTGCATTAAACCAATATTTTCGGGGGATTATATTATCCCTTCCGAGTGTTGATTTCAAAATCATGAAATTTCGTTTGTATGTCGTCACCTTGCCACGTTCACAAAACCTCCAATCCTTAATTTCTCTTCATCGTACCCGCCACCTTCACATTTCTAAATATGAAATAAGTAAGATTTACTTATAACAGTTCATCATGCACCACCCATACAGATTGTCATTAATTAGCAAAAGGCTCGAGGAGCTTTCCCATTCATAATAATTTAACCAAGATTTAGCAAAGAGTTACATTATCTGCTCTAACTATTCATTTCAACCATCGTCTGGAGAAAACCAACATTCTCATAAACCTATGGCATCAGCTCGACAACAGTTCTATGGAGATACAATGAACATATTTGGGTGTGAGGACCAAAACTTCCAGTGGTCCAAGGAATATTCTTATTACTCAACATCTGCCACAGAGAACCAAGTAATTTGGACCTCTGGGATTTCTCGTGCAGGTTGTTTCCCTAAGGTTTTTGACTGTAAGGACCTGGTCTCTTGGTGCATTGATAAATTTATTTCAGACAAAAGAATTATTTCATTGCAGGACCGCTCTTTTGTTTCTTTGTCACCTTAGGTCTTCCGCCATATGTTAAGATTTTTGGAGCCAACATTGACGTTCAGTGGAGAATATTGTAAACAATTCCTAGCAAAGCATAATAACAGGTTGGAGCTCTTGCCCCATTTATTGGAAAGCCCACTTCTAGTTCCTGAAGATATTACAAGCTTGCAGGTTACTTCAATTAGAAATCCATTTTGCGAAATTGCATGGTTATTTACAAGAATAACGAGACAGGAGTCCACAACAACTGTTTCCTGAATGGCTCTTTATATTTTGTATTTCACAATCAATGAATAAGCCATTTTTTATTGGGGCAAGTTAATTCCCATGAAATTTGTTCACAATTGTCAAGCTTCAAAAGGGAAAAGAAATTTTATATGGCATTCTACTTAGTTTTTGTGATAGCGCATTCCTATCAATTTCCACAACTATCTCTGTCCAAGAATGTCAATCGGGAATTCGACCCAGTAACATTATGGTACTAGTCCTTGTGGAAGCACAAGGATTCCCACTATTTTTATGAGGTTTTTGATGTCTTCGTGTCTGTTTTCAAGGTTTTGTTGTTAGGAGAAGATGCTCCCCACATATCTGAACAGGCAACCATTTTTTTGGATAGGAAGGAGACACTTGAACATTTGGATAATTATATTATCATAAGAATTTTTGGCTCCATGGAAAAACCTGCTCTCTTTCCTTGTCACATTATGAACAGAATGTTTTTTGCAGAAGTAGCACGGAAATACAACTATTGGTTGCATCTGTTGCAAAAGAAGAGAAAAAAATGGTTCATTCCTGTTCCTTGGAAATTACGGGAGTTCGTGTTGAAAAACGTCAACAAAATTGAGGAATTCCCACCGCATCCTAACATCTCCAACCTGAGATATGTTGAAATCATAAGAGGGTTAGACCCCTATAATATTTTTCGACAACATTTAAAAACACTTGGCCTCGGCGATTGTTTTATCAAAAAACACCTGCCCGAAAACAGAGACAGTGGCAGAAACGCTCCTGCCTCTGATGTCAACGACCTAGACACAGTGCAAAGCTGCACTAAATTGTACATGCAATAGGGGAAAGGCCCCAGTGACAAGAGTTTTCAATCGGAAAATAGAACTCCAAAAAGTATGACATCCTAGAGAATCACTCCAACGGCCCACCACAACAACAAATAAACTCAGAGTTCTTCAAACGGAGGAGGAGATAATGACCCTCCTCATTCTAAAATTGATAGTTCTCATAAGCTTCCAGTAGGCAAGAAGAGAAAAAAAAATGTGGGACAAGCGGAAGAGCCAGAAATTCAAAGTGAGAACATGGAACTTGACACTGATCTGGATAACATGATATGCTACCTTGATAATCCTGTAGATGACATCCACCATATTCATCCAATGGACATATCTGTTACCGAAAATTTTGATGAATATGAATCCTCTGTGTTCTAGAGCATTGTTTTTGATAGCTAGTCCAAAAAATTGATAATTGAGAAAAAAGATGTAAAAAATAAGAAAGGAAAATCTCATTAAGAGGTTGACCTTGCCAACATGCGGCCATCCCAAATATTTCAACTTCACAACGCAAGTGGAGATGCACTTCATGATTCCATTGGAGGCATCAAGGCCGAGAATTCCAGATTGAAGGACTAGATCAAGGAATTGGAAGAGGCTTTGATTCCTATGCCATTGCTTGTCAATCCTTTGGCAATAGTCATGCCTGGCACCCCTGCAGCTAAAGTAAAAGCATCCTCCACCTTCCTCGCATCCTCTAGAGGATATGTGGAGAATAATATCAAGAAAAGAATGGAACTGGTTACCGAGGCATGGAAAACATCACAAACCATCACTTCCCTTGGAACCAGGGCACATAGTTTTCTCCAGCATTTGCAGGCGAAGTTAAAAGATGAAGAAATTTTCTATTTAAAAATTATCCTTCCTTTTGGCACCATTGTGAACAATATGATAGAAACAAAAAGAAGAGAACAAGATATTCCATCCAAAAACTGGATCGGTCAATTGAATGCATGTTGGAAAGAAAAAGTGAAGAACCTGCATCTCATTTTTCACTCATGTAAACAAGCCATATCGAAGAAAGATAAATTATTCACAAGGATATCAAGAATAAACTTAGCCAGAAAAACCAACGACTTCCAAGACCCCGACTTAATCACAAACTCCTTCCCCTTAACTAGGAAAGAGTTTGATAAACAGGTTGTTATGTTTAAGGCCTTGTCTCTAGAAAAGTTTTACATCATCCTTCACTATGATCAAGCTCACGTCGATGACTGGGTAGTCAAATATTTAGTACAAAATGAGGAAATTCATCAGGCTATGTGTAATGTTTCTATCGACTTCCAGGAATTAGAAAATGATCTTTTCAACATAAAATCCAAAATGAGATCAACGTCACCCCAATGAGAAGCTACATTGAAGAATAGCTCGAAAGGGAATTGAAGCAGGCCATCGACGAAAGGCCAACAGGAAGTTGTCAGGATTCCAGCAACCGTCGACGACATCAATGAAATGATAGTCGTCAGTGACATCAATGAAATGGAAGCCAAAATAAAATAGAGGGCTCATATGTACCCTCAGTGTAAGTCTATTGATCGCATCTTACTTTGTTTATCAATCTAGTTATTCCACTTTTTTAAATAGAGATGTTTAGGCAAACACTTATACCTTTAAATTTATTTTTTTGCAGGTATTGCACTCTATCTTCTTTCTACAATATTTTTTCTTGTACATATTTCTCTAATGGCCCATGAGAACCCCAATCCCAGTCTACATGACAAACACATTGAAATTTGCATTTATATGTAACATATTTTTATTTTGTTTTATATTTCAATTTCCAGTAGTATGTAACAAACTTTTATTTTTTGACATATTTCAAATAAAATTGTTTTCTTATCTCCTTTTAAATTTATGTCTTCATACATTTTAATCTTTCACCACTCTATATGACAAATGCATTTAAATTTTTATATGTAACAAACTTTTATTTTTTATATATATTTGAAATTTCCAGTAGTATGTAACAAACTTTTATTTTTTTACATATTTCAATTAAAATTGTTTTCTTATCTCCTTTTAAATTTATGTTAAAATAAATGGTGCTCCGCATGCCAAGCATATACATGTTTCACACAACATTTTCATGATATACATTTCAAAATTTCCAATAGTATGTAACAAACTTTTTTTTTGTTTGCATATTTCAAATAAAATTGTTTTCTTATCTCCTTTTAAATTTATGTCTTCATACATTTTTATCTTTGACCAATCTATATGACAAATGCATTTAAATTTCCAAATTTTTTCTTCCACTGTGAACAAATTTGTAGTTTGTTATATATTTTCAAAAAATACATGGTGCTCTGCCTGCCAAGTGTATACATGTTGCAAACATGCATTTAAATTTTCATTTTTTTTCTTCCACTATGAACAAATTTGTAATTTGTTATATACTTTCAAAAAATAAATGGTGCTCTACATGCCAATCATCCTTTACTTATGCCCCATGTTCTGTGATATACATGTTGCACACAGCATTTTCATGATATACATTTTTCACCGAACACTTCCATCATTTACAATTCGACCCTATTTTCCACAATTTTCTTTGCAACCTTGTTGGCAGGGACTATGCTGCCACGCGACCTTGTTTAAAGACTTAAACTATTGATATTGTAATTACTTATCACTTAAATAAAATAAGGGAAATGAAATTGTTTATATCTTAAATAATATGAAGTCTAATTGAAATAAAACTTCTTTCCCACAAATATAATAGTATGTGAAAAATAATTAAATAGTAATTGCTATAATGAATTATTATCTTATGATCTATATTTTAAATAAAAAGATTTAAAAAGAATAGAGGGATCTTGAATTTAGAGACCTAGCTGGTAGTCATTCTTATATATATATATATATATGAATGATGTGGGTCTTACTGTTAATGGTAGTTGTGTGACCATTATATGCTACTCATTATTAAAGTTATGGTATATGAGTATATATATATTATGGAATTAATTGGATTAAAAAAGGTAGTGGTTAAATGTTGATTTGAGAATATAAGTTAAAAAGAAATTGATTTTTGGTTGTGATTAATATGTGTACTTTTATGATCAATTTATTGATAACATTATCCAAAATGACTTGTTAATTGTTGAATTTTCTAGTGGATTATAACAATGATAGGAATGGGGCGATAGCAATGTTTTTGTAATGATATGAAATCATAGTATTGAGGAATTCTTATGGTATGAAATTGATTGATGTATTGATGAATTTTAATAGTTTAATGAGTCATTGATTGAATTTAATTGTGTCATGATTAAGTTCCTTACCTTAAAATTTATCCTTGAATCTAGGTTAAGGTGGGTTAAGAGTGTTATGTTCCTCAGAATAGTTGCCAGTCCTGAGACCTTAATGGTCAAAATCAATCGGATGAATCCTATACTTGAGTGTTGATTATGTGTCTTGAAGGTCCTAACCTTGCAGGTAGGTTGGATGGGTAGATATCTTTTGATTTTCTTTTGTGATATGATTTATTGTTTTAGTATCAATGATGTTAAATATGATTCTTGTAGTGTAGGATGTAGATGAGAATAGAATGTGTAATAATTGAAAATGTTATTGTCACATATCACTTGTTTTATTGATGCATTTAAAAAAAAAAAATTACCACTACTATACTCTCTCACATTTATGTCTTAACGAAAGGGAATTTACATATGGTATCAAAGCGGGTTCAACCCTGCAAATTGGACCATTACGCCTTCCACCATGTTAAAAATTAAATTATTAAATATGTATCCCTAATTAATTTTGAAATTTTCCATACAGGTAATCATGGTTAGAGGATGCAGGGGAAGTAGATGATGTGGTGTTGGAGGAAGAGTTGTGACACCTCCGATAGTATCCACACCCGAGGGATATAAACCCCAAGGGGATGAGAAGACTACTAAAAACGAGCAGGTTGTTGTGGGATATGTGGTAGGTATGATGATATCCTTCCATAGGATGTTAGAGGTGCTAATAAACTTCATGGATCGAGATGAGGGCAAAGCATCTATACCCAATGAGGGCTCACAACGCACTCCAGCTGGTAGTAGTAGTATACACAGAGAACTTGAGAAAGTGAAGTTTCCTGAGTTCTGGGGTGCCACGGATGTCTTAGCCTCCGAGGAATGGTTGGAGAACATGGTGATGTGCTTCACACTTTGTGATTACACCTCCAACATGAAGTTCTTCTTGAAAGTCTTCCAACTGAAAGGGATTTCTCTACTTTATTGGAAGACACTCCTACCTCAACTTAACATGGTTGTTGAAGACGTGTCATGGGAATTGTTCGAGGAATGATTGTGGGAGAGGTAATTTTCTAATAAATTCATTGAGTGCCAACTTAATGAGTTCAACACCTTGCGACAAAGTGGTCGTACGATGTTGGAGTATGAGGTCAAGTTTATGGAGATACTTAGGTATGCTCCACGTCTGAACACAAAGAATTTAAAGGTCAACAATTTTTTGTTTGGCCTTAACTTCAACATTCATGCAAAGGTGAGGATCATAATATCTTAGACATTGCATGATGTAGTTCAGAAGGCCCTCGTAGTTGAGGAATATCTGAACAGTGGGGGTTAAGGAAGGACTCCTTCTAGACCGACTGGAAAAAAGACATTAGGAGTGCAGTAGCATCAAACACTAGCTAGATAGACTTATGGGAATCGAGATATGCCCATAGGACCTATGTTCTTGACACCATGATGAAAGACTCCTCAGCAGAGGACTCCTTATAGAGCACCATAGCAGCAAAAAAAGCGGTGTCTGTAGCAACAAAAAAATTTTAGGCTTGTTCAATAGAACAGACTAATATCACAGACTACTAGGCCAACATCTTCTACTTCAGGGACAAGGAGAACTAAATCGAAGACTGGATGTTGGACATATGGAGAGCCACATTACCAGTGATATTGTTCGATTGAGAAGGCCAAAGCAACCAGATCATCAAGACCCATTTCATTTGGAGATTTGGGCAAGGCCCATAGGATACATGCTACAATGAAAAATCACCAAGTTGTGCACCAATCCACTATACTCGAGACGTCATGTATTATCGTCAATCAAACCCTTAGTATTTTGATAGATCCAAAAGCTACATAGAGCTTTATTTCTAGTGTAGTGATAAAGATAATTAAGGTAAAGGAAATGGAGTAGGACGAGTTCATATACGTAGAAATGGCATTGGGTGCCAAACAAAAAGTTGGAGGAAAGGTTATGGACTATAGCATTAACTTGGGTGAACTTGTAACAAAGGCCAACCTATACGTTATGATCTTAGGATATTATGACATAGTGATAGGAATGGAATAAATTGAATCACATGATGTGATACTTAACTATAAGATGAAATGGTTAAGTTTGACGGATTATTTGGGAAAAAATAGGGTAATTGTAGGAAGAAACCAGGGAGTGTCTTTGAGGTTTATTTCTTCCCTACCATTGCAGAAGAGTATGTGCAAGGGATGCAAGTTGTATGCAATATTGGTGCGAAATGGATTTGTTGGACTTGGGACCAATATGTCCAAGTGTGTCTCCCTGGATGTGCCATTGATTTTTGTTAGAAATAAGGATGGGTCATGGAGACTTTGTATTGACTATCATCAATTGATCAAAGCTACAATCAAGAACCAGTATCTGTTGATAAGAATTGATGATCTGTTTTTCTAGGTGAAAGGAGAAATGATGTTTTCAAAGATATATTTAATATCAGGATATCATAAATTATAGATTATTCCCTAAGACCGCATTTAATACGATATTCAGACACTATGAGTTTACAGTTTTACAGTTTGGTTTAACAAATTCCCTAGGCATATTTATGAGTTTGATGAATGGGGTATTCCATGAATATTTGGATAAGTTTGTTCAAGTATTTATTGATGACATATTGATTTATTCTTGAACAAAAGAAGAGCATGACGAACACTTGAAACTGGTCCTACAATGTCTAAGAGAAAATAAATTGTATGGGAAGTTATAAAAATTTTATTTTTACCAATCAAAGATTCATTATTTAGAACATATCATATCTGGAGAAGGTATCGTTGTGGATCCAGTGAAAGTAGAGGCTATTTTGGAATGGCCAACTCTGACGAACATACAAGAAGTACATAGCTTTATGGGTTTAGCAAGATATTACCGATGATTCTTTAAGAGTTTTTCGAAGATAGCAAATCCAATCACGAAATTGAAGAAGAAAAACAATAAGTTCGTATGGATAGAAAAATGCACGAAAGAATTTCAAAATACCAAAGATTTTTTAACAACAACTCAATACTGAAGGTCCACAACATGGAAAAATAATTCTTGGTATGCATGGATGCATCCAAGGAAGGATTAGTTAAAGTTTGGATGAAAGATGATTGAGTGATTGCTTACATTTCAAGGAAATTGAGAAGGCACGAGGGAAATTATGCAATGCATGACTTAGAGTTATTAGCAATTGCATATACGTTGAGAGTATGGAGACATTATTTGATTGGACAAAAAATTGAATTAAATATAGATCATTTTGGATTATAGCATATATTTACACAGAGTAACTTGAACGCGTGACAAAGGCGTTGGTCAAAATTACTTAGTGAATACGACTTTGAGATTTCATATATTAAAGGAATGTTGAATAGAGAGTTAGATGTGTTGAGTCAAAGACCAAGCATATTCTCGGTAATACCTCTTAAGACGAATCTTCGAGAAAATATTATAGCTCTATATATTGATGATAATTGGTACAAGGAAGTTAAGGCTAATACCGGAGAATATACCATGACGGTATCGAATTTTCAAGGTTATACTATGGTTAGTGACTGATTGTTGATATATAATAACAGAATTTACATACCACCTAATGATGAAATAAGAAGTTTGATTTTAAGCGAGCCTCATCGAGCAGTATACATGGCTCATTTGTGAGTCACTAAGATGAAAGCAAACGTTAATCCCTTATTCTTTTGGAAAGGAATGAA
>JASDQU010205512.1:17798-28771 GCA_032191745.1 Picea mariana
GATATAGTTAGTTACATAACGAGAAGTCTAGAATGTTGTAACATCCCTCTCTAGCGCACTGAGCAAACTTATTCTTTGAGGACACTTGCTCGCAAGTGACCGGATTATTATGCTATTAAAACATTTGACTTTGATTATGATGCATTATGGGTAGATGACATGTTGTTTTACTACATTGACATAGATAGGTGCTATTAACTCGGTTTTGCTGAGTGTGTAGGGTTTTGGACCTTGAGGATGTAGAGGCATCGATGGAACCCCTTGGAGTCTGGATCGAGTCAGGGAGTGTGCCATTGGGGTTTGATTGTTTTACTGTGATATTACTGCATCTAACTAGACGATATGATATGGATATGTTCTGACATGATTTGTTGATGATGCAGGCTGACGATAGCTTGCCGAACAGACTCACATATGGAGTAAAGGGGTCGCACACAACTACCAGAGATGTTGAGGGAGAGGTGTGGATAGTAGCCCTGCCATAGCCTACTAGCACTCCCATTGTGGCTCAAAATGTAGGTTAACAATTACCTAGTTCGAGAGGACCGATGATGTCGTGAGGGAAGACTGTGACAGTCGCTCATGATGATTCTAAGGGGCGCGCAATAAGGTAGGGGCCTTATTCCTTAGAATCCCTTAGTCGACCACAAGTTCACCTGGTGGAGTGTTGAATCCAGGGGTTATTGATGTCTACCAATCAGTCAAGAGGCGAGTGGCACCCTTGGAGAATGTAGTGCATCCTGAAGGGCACGTCATCCAAGGGAACAGATGAGGCGAGTGGCACCCTTGGAGCACCTAGTGCATCCTGAAGGGCACATCGTGCAAGGAAACAGATGAGGCGAGTGGCACCCTTGGAGCACCTAGTGCGTCCTGAAGGGCACGTCGCATTGATGATGATGATAGAGGGATGAACCTAGATGGCCCTAAGACAAATAACAGGTTAAGAAATTTTAAAACAATTTCCCTAATTAAATGTCGTCGACTACAAAATCTAAGTTCTAAGTCTAAAATTTCGCTACGGGTAAAATTTTGTCTACCTTTAAAAAATAATAATAATTAAAAAAATAAAAAATAAATAGATAAAATAAAATAAAATAATAAAATTTAAAATAAAAACCACTTAAGTAATAACTATGGTCTTCTTAAAATTTTGTAACATGAAGGGAGTAAGAAATTAAATTATTCATAAGAAACAAAATCTGTGGATATAAAAAGTAAAGAGGGAATTAATTATTTTATCTTTTGATAATTTAAAAAGATACTAAATTAATGATAAAAGGGAAAAGGGGTTATATTCCCCACCTGCCTTTTTGAGTTCAAAATAAAAGGGGAAAGAGGGAAAATAAAAAAAAAATAGGAAACTAGGGAAAGGAGGTAACATAAAAAGGAAAAAGGGGAACTTAAGGGAAAAAGAGAGAAATCAACTTAGTAAAGAATCTACATTTAAGAGCTTTCTAATTTTAAACTGAATTAGCAATTTCATAATAGGGAAAGCCTTTAAACCTGTAAGGGAATCTAGGGACACCTAGGAGTGATTCTAGAGTAACTCTAGGTGGGTGAGGGAAATAAAGATAATTACTTAATTAAAGAAATTAATTTATGGAGGAATGTAGGGGATGGAGGACACTTGTACGGAGAGGAAATTTTAGGAAATTATTTCTAAAACTATAATTAAATGAGATTTTAGGAAAGAAAGGAAGTTTGAAACTCTATAAAATAAAGGAAGGAGAAGGATGAAGGATCATCTTCTGTTTGTGTAATGTTACGCTGCAGAAATATCCACTTGATTGATTTACTTGTGGGAGTTGGGATACCCAACTCGGAGAGGAGTGGTAGCTCGGCCTTGCAAGACGAGCAGGGAGCTAGACGTAACCTATGGATAGTGTGTGCGGCCCATTTGCAGCTCGGGGGGATAAGAGGGAAGAAGAGTATCCCTAGCATTGGTTGAGAGGTACCGGTGAAGTCTCGACAGTCGGCGAGTAGGAGTTGCACGGAGCCCGCAGACCTCACTCGGAGCTAGCGAACATGCAATGGTATGCTTTCTTCATTGAACGGTGTAATGTTGTAGGTTTTATGATTGGATCTTCATGTTGATTATGTAAGTAGATTGGAGGTTTAGATTGATAGCTGAAATTTTCTTAGCCTAGCTCTTTGGTTTTCATCTCCTATGGCCTTGTTTTCCCGCATGACTTGATAGCCCTGTGGTGTTGACTGTGACCCATGTGAATGTTTTTCCTTTCGTCCCTAGCTCGTCAGTCCTTGCCTGAGCAATTGACTAGGAGCCTGATCTATGGTCATCGCCTTAGCGTTAAAAGACCTATGGATCTCAACGCCTTGCTTTTTTGTGCAAGGATGATGAGCGAAGGATGCACATGTTAGTCATCTACCTCTATTGTTGTCCTTGACTGATTGTTGGTCTTGTGCCTCAATGCATTTATCTAACTCTGCAAGATTTGATTCATGGTGAAGTTTTCTTTTAACTCAGTGTTTTTATATATCGTTGTTATCATTCCTAGTTCCAGAATTATAACTCTACATTTTTGGTATTGATGGATAAATTTTAACCTCGGCGATTGCCTATAAACCTCTGTGATTTTTGGCCTTCAATCCCCACAAAGATCTTTGCATTCTTCACTGTGAACACTGTGTCTATTTTCCCCAAGTTTTCCCCAGTCCGTCTCAATATCTCTGTGCTTTTGTACTATGTAGACCAGTGGTTATATATTTCCCTTCTGTGGTGAATAATGTACAATGATTTGATTTTCTGGCAATGAGATTTTACTTACTGGAAACTACAGTTATGTATTTATCAATAACAGTGATTATCTAGTTCCTTATTGATTGTGTGATTTATTACTATGATTATTGTCTGCATTTTACATTCCTTAATTTGTTTTCATGGATAGATGTATTACTCAGTCGAGGCCTTTATTAATATTTTTTGGTTACCACGATTATTGTTTGCATGTTGTCGGCTGCCTGGAAAATTGATAAAAAGGATTATGCATCCCAGTCTGCATTAAGGTTTATTACCCAGCCGAGACTGGAAACAGAACCCCTTTGTCTGTGTTTTACTGATAGCCTGCTTTTCGCCAACACTTCTATCTACAAGTATTACCTGTTCTACACAGCGTTTCCACCCAAATAGAAAAAGAGCATTTCGTTATCCTTGATTGCCTGTCAAATTTACCTTAGGAAGACTTCGTTTCGCCCCCCCAAAAAAAAATCTCTACTATCTGTTACCCTACGTTTTTACTTTTACCCGACCATGTTACTTACCCAGTGATATGTTGAGAAACTCTACTTTAAACGTTTTAGCCATCACTCCATAAATCTGGAAGGCTCCTTTCAAACTGGAGTCTCTATCACTGTTACTACAGGAGCTCATTCCAGACTGTTAAGGGTTACAGGTATTCCAGGGACGTCGAAGGAGAGGCGCAGTTTCTGTTTAAACACCAACTATCAGTTCCAATTTTTTTTTATTTAGAAGCCTGGACTTGTTCTGCCAATAGCGCCCCTTTCGGGCTCAAAATTTACTAAACAAGAGGTGAAGGGTAATCCGTTTGGATCGGTTATAAACATGAGAGTAATTTTGTTTCTAGAAAAAGATAGTGCACTTGGGATGGCGAATTTATTAGTGAGCTGGTATGTTTTTAGTCAACGAATTTAATATTCAGCTGGAATGGCAAATGTATTAGACCACTGGCATTTAACGCTCTATTACAGTCGTTGAAACTGCAGGTTAATGCTCTGCATTGTAATGAATTTTAATCTTTAAGACTGGCATTTAATTCTCTGATTTAGCATTGAATCTGGTGTGCTAACGCTCTGAACTGAATTGAATTTTAATCCTTTAAGACTGGTGTTTTAATGCGCGAATATGGTCATGGAATCTACAAGATGCAAGTTAAAATTCTTGTAGGAAGACAACATAGTTATAGGTTATGCAACAGTTAGAATCATTGCATTCATCCAGGGACATGAAAAAGTGAGAATTACCAATGGTGATGGACCACTACAATAATTGGAAAAGATTTCAAAGTGTAGAAGTTATTTTCTTGGTGGAATTACGAATTTTAGCAAAGTCAATTATCCTACCTGGCAATGAAGCTAAGAAGTATAAAGTCAATGTTAATGTTGAATTAATTTCAAACATCATTGGATAAGGCCAACTTGGGCACCGAATGTCAACTAGTTGGGTATCAACCGAATGAGAAATCTTAGTTTGCAAGTAATAAAACTTTCAGTAAAAGTGAATTTTACCAAGCTTTTTACATACCTACTTGTGTAACTTGTTATGTTAATCTTTTATCATTTTCTCTTTAAGGGATGTAACAATTAAAAATGAATATCATAGCATTCATTGTAAAGGATTTCTTAGGCATCAAATCCCATCGATTGGGGGTCCTGGTTCAAGCAAGCTCAACTTTGTGTTTGGATAGTTTAGGAATGTTTTATTTGCCAAGTTTTAGCGCGCGTCAATTGGGGTTGGGTTAGATGTCCTGTGATTTGATAGTGCATTTGATCTCCAAGTGCATTGGTTTTCTTGAGTCATTGGTATAGATAGGATCATGTTTTCCCAGGGTGATCATCGCATCTATCGCCTAGGGATGACATGACTCTTGATGAGGGAATCATGGCATGCCCTATTGGATAGCGGCGAAGGAAAATTTGGCCAAAGTCTGTGCTTCCCGTGTAAGTGTCGTTGATCGATGTAAGTTGTTGTTAGCACCTAAGTTGCATGCCTTCATGTGTCTCATTCGCGTGCCTTGAGGTTCCAGTCATTGGTTGTCAAGGTCATTGTTTCAGAGAGCGGTTGTTGTCCTTAGCTTGCAGGCTTGGTCATGATTGCGTCGGGCGGATAGTCGTCCCTCCTGGTTATTTACGCTTGTGTCACCCAGTTGCTCGTTGATCTAGTTGTTGAGTCATCAATGTCTATCGACTAACCTGTGCATGTGTTTTCATCATCGGTTTATGTAGCTCAACTATTTTCGTCCCTTCCTTCCTACCCATGTGAAAAAAAAAGAAAAAAAAAGGTTGCACTTTCTTATTCGTGCGTAGTCATAACATTGGGGTCCTTACACAGTGGTATCAGAGAAGTCGCCAGCCCTAAGACCTTAAATGGTCAAAATCGATGGGAACCTGGGCTTGAGCATTGCTTATGTGTCCTAGAGGTCCTAACAATTACAGGGTAGGACGGGTGGGTAGTCATTTGTAATCTTGTTAGGTCGTTATGTTGTTGTTGCGTGAGTTTCTTGCATGGTGTCTGTCGTCGTGTTGCGTTGTTGAGTAATGTCATGTTTACCTTCATACACACACACAAAAAAAAAAATTGCACTTGTTATGAGAGCTTGTTGTCGTACCTAAATGGTAGGGTCATTACATATGGTATCAGAGCCAGGTTCAACCCATGACTTGGGATCGCTACGACTTTTGTTGATATGATTGATTTTACTGTTGCTAATTGAGTTGACTTATGTCTGTGTAGGTAATCATGGTTAGAGGATGCCGCAGAGGCAGACAACGGGATGCTAGGGGAGGAGGCGTAACGCCTCCAATAGCATCCACGCCTGAGGGGTCTAACCCCCAGGGAGACGAGCGGGTTCTCGGATAGGAGCAGATAGCAGTTGGTGATGTAGTCGGAATGATGTGATATTTTCAGTGCATGTCTGAGGCACTAATCCGTCATTTGGACAAAGATGAGGCCAAAGCACCAGCACCCGCTGAGGTTCCACCGCACACTCTGGTTGGTACTGGTAGCATTCATCGTGAACTCAAGAAGGTCAAATTTATCGAGTTCTTTGGTGCCCCAGATGGTGCAACCACCAAGGCATGGTTGGAGAACATGGCGATGTGCTTCACACTTCATGATTATACCTCCAACATGAAGTTCCCCATGGTGGTCTTTCCACTGAAGGGGGGCACTCTTATATGGTGGAAGACACTCCTACCGCAGATGAACATGGTCGCCGAAGACATGTCATGGGAACTGTTTGAGGAACGGTTCTGAGAGAGGTACCTTTCAAAATAATTCATTGAGCGTCATCTCAATGAGTTCAACGTCTTACGACAGGGAGGTCGTATGGTGCCCAAGTATGAGGCTCATTTTATGGAGCTGTTTTGGTATGCTCTGCACCTTAACACTAAGAAACTTAAGGTCAACAGGTTCGTGTTCAACCTTAACGGTAGCCTGCATGCAAAGATTAGGATTTTGATGCCTCAAACCTTGCATGATGTCATCCAGAAGGCCCCCATAGCATAGGAGGATCTTATCAGCGGGGGTCAAACCAGGATGCCAGCGAGACCAGCAGGGCAGATTTCATCTGGAGAACAGCAGCATCAGACACCAACCAGGCATACGTTGGGATGTCATGGCTTCCATAGGGGATCCACTTTCACTACACCCCAGCGATTGACGCCTCAACAGCGGACACTTATTAGAGACCATAGCATCAATAGTAGCGTCGACCACAGTAGCAGCAGTTTAGGCCTGTTGAGTAGAACAGACCAGGGTTCCAAGCCAGTGGGTTGTCATCTTCTACTTCAGGTACCAAGACTATTGGGCCGAAGAAGGGGTGTTGGACGTGTGGGGAGCCACACTACCAATGAAACTACCCTGTGGAGAGGACCATAGCTTTCAGATCAATCGGACCCACTACCATGGGAGATATGGGCAAGGCTCATCGGATTCATGCAGTGTTGAATAACCGCCAGGAAGAACACCAGTTGACTGTGCTCGAGACAACAGGTACCGTCGCTGACCAGACACTTAGTATTTTGATATATCTTGGTGCTACCAAGAATTTCATTTCTGGTGCAGTGCTAAAAAGGATTAAGGTAAAGGCAATCAAACAGAATGAGTTTAGCTTTGTAGGGATGGCTTCAGGAGCCAAAAAAAAGGTTGGAGGAAAGGTAACAGGCTATGTCCTTAACCTGGGATATTTTGTCACAAGGGCCAACATGTACGTCACAATTCTAGGATCTTATGACATCATGATTGGTATGGATTGGTTGGAATCGCATGAGGCGATACTCAACTATAAGACAAAATAGTTGAGCTTGGTCGATGACGAGGGATAGAGACATGTGATTGTAAGATGGAACCAGGGAGTTTCCCTGAGGTTCATCTCTTCCTTACAACTGTGGAAGAGTATTCAAAAGGGTTGCAAGCTTTATGAAATCCTTGCGTTAAACAAGAAAGGAGTAGCAAAAGGTCTGGAACACCTTTCAGTGGTGAAAGAGTTGTAGACGTGTTTCCAGAGGAGTTGCCTAGGATTCCACTGGAGAGGGAGTCTGAATTTACCATAGACCTAAAACTGATGACAGAATCGATCGCAAGAACTCCTTATCGGATGTCGACCCCGGAGTTACAAGAGTTGAAAATGCAACTGAAGGAGTTGTTGGACCTGGGACTGATACATCCTAGTGTGTCACCGTGGGGTGCATCTATTATTTTCATATGAAAGAAGGATGGATCGTGGAGGCTTTGCATTAACTACCGTCAACTGAACAAGGCTACGATCAAGAATCAGTATCCATTTCCAAAAATTGATGACCTGTTTGATCAAATGAAGGGTCTGACGGTGTTCTCCAAGATCGATTTGCGATCAGGGTATCACCAGTTATGGATCAAGGGGGATGACGTCCCTAAGACCGCCTTTAAGACGAGGTTTGGACATTATGAGTTTATTTTTTTACCATTTGGACTGACAAACTCCCTAGGGGTATTTATGAGTTTGATGAACGAGGTGTTCCACGAGTACTTGGACAAGTTCGTCCAAGTGTTCATTGACGATATTTTGATTTACTCTCGTACGATGGAGGAGCATGATGAGCACTTGCACTTGGTACTATAGTGTTTGCGAGAGCACAAGTTGTATGGGAAGTTTTCCAAATGCTCATTTTATCAATCGAATATTCACTACTTAGGGCATGTCATCTCCAACGAAGGCATCGTCGTGGATCCAGAAAAGGTCAAGGCTATTATGGAATGGCATGTGCCGACAAATGTCTCATAAGTGCATAGCTTCATGGGTTTAGCAAAATACTATCGACGGTTCATGGAGGGATTTTCGAGGATAGAAAGTCCGATCATGGAGTTGTAGAAGAAGAACAAGAATTTTATATGGACCGAGAAATGCGTGGAAGCATTTCGGAGACTCAAGGAATTGTTGACAACATCACCAATACTAAAGGCCCCTGACATGGACATGGACTTATTGGTATGCACTGACGCATCCAAGGAGGGCTTAGGAAGAGTCTTGATGCAGGATGGACGAGTGATCGCTTACATTTCGAGGAAATTGAGAAGGCATGAGGAGAACTACGCGACGCATGATTTGGAGTTATTAGCCATCATATATGCCTTGAAGATTTGGAGACACTACCTTGTTGGACGAAAATTTTGAACTGAAAACTGACCATTGTGGATTACAACACATCTTTACGCAAAGCAACCTGAATGCGTGACAATGACATTGGTCAAAATTACTTAGTGAGTATGACTTCGAGATTAATTACATAAAAGGAATAGTGAACCGAGTGGTGGATGCATTGAGTCAGAGACTGCACATCTTTTTGGTGCTGCCTCTTCAGATGAATCTACGTGAAAATATTCTAACTTTATAGAGTGACAATGACTGGTACAAAGAAGTCGAGGGTTTTATCGGACAAAACACAATGATGGTACCACGATTTGAGGGATTTTCATTTGATAGTGATGGTTTATTGAGGTTTAAAAGTTGGATTTACATACCGCCAAACGACGAATTGAGGATGTTGATCCTAAGCGAGGCTCATAGAGCAGTTTACATGGCTCACCCGGGAGTCACAAAGATTAGGGCAGACCTTAAACCCTTATTCTTTTGGAAGGGGATGAAGGCAGACATAGTCAACTATGTGGCCAGATGTATAGAATGTCAGCAGGTAAAAGCTGAACATAGACACCCAATAGGATTACTACAACCACATGCTATTCTGGAATCGAAGTGGGAAGTTATTTCGATGGATTTTGTTGTTGGATTGCCACTGACGACAAGGAGACATGAATCGATTTTCTTAGTAGTAGACACTCTAACAAAGAGTGCTCACTTTATTCCTGTGTGTATGATTTATCAGGCGCCTGACATAGCTAGAGTTTTCATCGAGATTATGAGGCTGCATGGCATGCCTAAGAGGATTATATCCGATCGAGGATCATTGTTTACTGGACAATTTTGGATGAGTTTCCAAGATGCCTTGGGAACCCAACTTAACTTTAGTACAGCGTATCACCCAGAAAACGACAGGTAGACCGAACGAACGAACCAAACCTTGGAGGACATGTTGCGCATGTACGTGATGGACCAACAAAAGTGTTGGGAAGAATTCTTGCCACTAGTAGAGTTCGCTTACAACAACAGTTACTAGAGCACCATTAAAATGGCACCTTTTGAGTTTCTTTATGGGCGACCATGTCGAACGCCTTTGATTTGGGATCAGCTTGACGATAGGGTCCTGGTGGGACCCAAAATGATATAAGAAATGGAAGAGCAAATGCAAACAATAAGACAAAGGATTAAAGAAGTGCAGGATCTATAGAAGAGTTATGTCGATGCGCACCATGTCGACCGTAGTTATGAGCTCGACAATCACATCTTCTTGTGAGTTAAACCGCATAAGAGTTTGATCAAGTTTGGGAAGGGAGATAAACTATATCCTAGGTTCATTGGACCTTTTGAGATTATGGAGAGAAAGGAGCCCGTGGCCTATCGACTAGCCTTGCCTAATTCCTTGAGGCGTATGCACAATGTTTTTTCATGTATCTGTTTTGAGACATTATATTAGTGATCCTACACATATTATTGACATGAGTTCCTTGCTGGTATCAGATGAGGGGGCGCTCACGACTGAGTCGTTCCACATCTTGGATCATCGCATTTGATAGCTATGACATGGAATGGTAGATCAAGTCAAGGTCCATTGGGACAGCTATAGTCTGTACTCGGTGACCTAGGAGGAAGCATATGATATGCGCCAGCAATTTCCATTTTTGTTTGATAGATAGACATATGATATTGTGATACACTTATTTCAGCATTTATACTATGAAACTTTGGGATGAAGTTTATACCAAGAGGTGGTGTATGTAACATCTCACTCTGGTGCATTGAGTGAACTTACTCTTTGATGACACTTGCTCACAAGTGATCTAGATTATTATGCTATTTAAACATTTGACTTTGATTATGATGCGTTATGGGTAGATGACATGTTGTTTTACTACATTGACATAGACAGGTACTATTAACTCGGTTTTACTGAGTGTGCAGGGTTTTGGACCTTGAGGATGAAGAGGCATCAATGGAACCCCCTGGACTCCGTATCGAGTCAAGGAGTGTGCCATTAGGGTTTGATTGTTTTACCATGATATTAGTGCATCTGAATAGATGATATGATATGGATATGTTCTGACATGATTTGTTGATGATGCAAGCTGACGATAGCTTGCCGACCAGACTCACATATGGAGTAAAGGGGTGGCACATGACTAACATAGATGTTGAGGGAGAGGTGTGGACAGTAGCCCTACCACAGCCTACTAGCACTCTCACCGTGGCTCAAACTGTAGGTTAACGATTACCTAGTTTGAGAGGACAAATGATGCCATGAGGGAAAACTACGTGCTAATGCTCTGAACTGAATTGAATTTTAATCCTTTAAGACTGGCGTTTTAATGCGTGGATATGGTCGTGGAATCTACAAGATGCAAGTTAAAATTCTTGCAGGAAGACAACATAGCTATAGGTTATGCAATAGTTAGAATCATTGCATTCATCCAGGGACGTGAAAAAGTGAGCATTACCAATGGTGATGGACCACTTCAATAATTGGAAAAGATTTCAAAGTGTAGAAGTTATTTTCTTGGTGGAATTATGAATTTTAGTAAAGTCAATTATCCTACTTGGCAGTGAAGCTGAGAACTGTAAAGTCAA
>JASDQU010205513.1:8499-37284 GCA_032191745.1 Picea mariana
GTAGTTTTCCCTCATGGCATCGTGGGTCCTCTCGAACTAGGTAATCATTAACCTACAGTTTGAGCCACGGCGGGAGTGCTAGTAGGCTGTGGTAGGGATGTTGTCCACACCTCTCCCTCAACATCTCTGGTAGTCATGCATGACCCCTTTATTCCACATGTGAGTCTGGTCATTAAGCTGTCGTCAACCTTCATCATCAACGAATCATGTCAGAATATATCCTTATCATATCATCTAATCAGAAGCACTAAAATCACAGTAAAACAATCAAACCCTAATGGTACACTCCTCGACTCGATCCAGAGTCCAAGGGGTTCCATCAATGCCTCGACATCCTCGAGGTCCATAATATTACACACTCAGTAAAACCGAGTCAATAACACCTGTCTATGTCGAGGTTGTAAAAAAACATGTCATCATCCCATAACGCCTCATAGTCAAAATCAAAAGTTTTAATACCATAATAATCTGGATCACTTGCGAGCAAGTGTCCTCAAAGAATAAGTTTTCTTAGTGCGCCAGAGCGGGATGTTACAGATAATTGTAACTTTCCAAACTCTGCATATACCAATACAAAGAAACTAGATTAAAAAATGGATTGTTTACAAAATTTACAGTTGCATAGAATACTTGTATACCTCAAAGGTCTACAAGTTGAACACATCAGATCAAATGACGTAACATCCAACTCTTGTGAGCACATGCTATCGACTTATTCTTTGAGGAAAATTTAGATTATAGTATATGGATATATATCATATCTGGCTATAGTAAATGATTATATATTTCGCTTGTGTATTTTTATGATGATGTTGATGATGGTGATTTAATATCAATTGATATATATGTATTGACATATGTTATTGACTAGTTTCCTCTTACTGTGTTGGACACTTGACATATTATGGATGTTTATGACATCAATGGACCTCCTAAGACTCCAGATTGAGTCAAGGAGTGCATTGTATTAGTTTGAGTATTTCATTTATGCATATGTTACATATGATAAATTATAGTATGATTTTGTATATGGATCATTGACAGTGTTTCATTTATGGACGAAGGCTGACGATTTCTTTCTAATATGTCTCAAATAAGGAACAAAGGGTCCATGCACATAGACCATATATTGAGGGACAGGTGTGGCAATGTCCCTGTCACATCCTACTATCACTTCCACTATGGCTCAAATTGTAGGTTAACGATTACCCAGTTCGAGAGGTTGACGATGTCTTGAGGGAAGACTAAGATATTCGTTCACAAAAATTTCTAAGGGGTGCACAATACGATAGGGTTCTTATTCCTTAGAATCCCTTAGTCTCTCACAAGGTCGCCTGAATGGAGTGTTGACTCCAGGGGTTCGACAACTACCAAAAACAATCAAAGGTGAGTAACACCCTTGGAGCACAGAGTGCATCTTGAAGGAAATGTCGTGTAAGTAAAATTTGAGTCAATGAATCTAGATGGCCTAGAAAAACCTAAGAGAATAATTAACCTTGTGAAATCTTGAGCACTTCCGGATTAATTAATTGATAAATTAATTAAAGAATGAATTTAGTAATGGAAAACCCCAAATGAAGTCTAATACTATTCAACTTTAAGCCTAAGTCTAAGTTCTTGTAGGAAGCTAACACTAAATTATTAACTAATTTAAATAAACTAACTGAAAAGGGAATGAATTAAAACAAGTTAAGAATATAAAAGGGGGTGAATTATATTTAAATATTGACATAAGGCACATGTGTGGGAGAAAATGTAAAAAGGGGGTTTTTAAAACAAAAAATAAATAAAGATTAGAGAATGTGTATGCATAGAAAGGTATCTAGAGTCTAGTTAACACTAGTCTAACTAGAAGAAGATTATTATTTTAACTCAACTCATATTTAGTAAGGGGGAGAAAGAGACAACTAGGTGTGATTTAAGGAACTCTTTTAGGAAGGGTGAGGGAATTTGAATTTAATTAAAATAAAATGTGGAATTAGTTGTGAAACTTAGGGAAAGAATGACAAGTGTAAGTGGGAAATAATTCTAAATTATTTAATTAAAAATTGAATTAATTCTAAATAATTCTAATTCTAAATATAGTTTTTAAAGAAAAATGAACAATTATAAAACTATTTTATTTATTAAGATTATAAATAGTTATAAAACTATTTTATTACAATCATAATACAAATAAACACACTTTTTAAAGAACAATGAATAATTATAAAACTATTTTATTAAGATTATAATACAAATAAATAAAAAGTAAATTTAGAGTTATACTAAAACTATAAAACCACTTTTTAAAAATAATTCAAGATTAAATATTTTTGACCACTTAAAAACTCGTCACCTAAAAAAAAGTTAATTATAATGATAACTACCACTACCACAAGTTTCTTGGATCTACAATGTGCAGATGAACTCTGTGCAATGTAGTTACAAGGACCGCGTAGTGAAACTCTTGGTCGATGAACTCTCAGGACTCATCGCACAATTCAGAGACAACACGATATACTATGTGCTGTGATAATAACACTTAAAAAGAAATTTCTTCACCTTGTGCTACTCTTTAATATATAATCTCACAATAGAACTCATAAATACATCAACACACAAAACTTAATATATTATTATCTTGAGTGTTGTGTGCTATTACAAAATACAAGATTATGTTGAGATTTGGCTCCAACGACTTCTACAACTTACAAAACACATATACTGTTCTCTCAAACTTTTTCGACTATCTTCATAGGTGTTGATGTTGTTCTCTATCAACTAACACACTCTTTATTTTATATATAAAATATTATAGACTCAGACGCATATAGATAAAGACTGAAACTTCATGTAGAAATAAAACTAACTCAAGCAATTAAGACAACAATTAATTTTGATTGATTCTTATCTACATAACAAAGCTTGAAAAAAATGAAGGTCGACTCATTTAATATTGCTCATGCTAACACTCATTTCTGTGTGTGACAGACTAATGTCTCCGCTTCCCATGAAAAACATAGTTGCTTAAGCGTAAATCATACGACTTGTAAATAATATTTCCAACACTCCCCCTCAATTATAAGTAGGTGAGATTACAAAACAAAAAAAATGTACATAAAATTTTTTAATAGACATATATTGTCAAACATTTGCGACTATGCCAAATCCTACACAACTGTGAAGTTTTTAAAATGTGTCTCTTACCAAAGTTTTTGTAAATATATTTGTGACTTGTTCTTTTGCCTTGCAAAACACTTAATAAATTTATTTGTTATTTACTAATTCTCTGATAAAATGATAATGTGTATCAATGTGCTTGGTTTTCTTGTGAAACACATGATTATTTGATAACATGATGGCAGAATTGTTGTCACAAAACACTATAGTTGGTTCCTATTGTCCCTACAACAAATCTTTTAAAATTATTATCATCCAAACTGTTTGATAAGATGCACTTGTAGCTTCAATATACTCAACTTATTCTCAAGAAAGAGTCACAATGGGATGCTTCCTTGGTTTCCATGACACTAACTCTTCCAAAATGAAATGTGTACCTAGAGGTACTTTTTCTGTCATCTATTTTTCCTCCACAATCACTGTTAGTGTATCCAATAAGTTTGAAATATTCTGAAGTAGAATACATAATGCCAAAATATCTTATTCCATTCACATATCTCAGAATTGTTTTTCCTGCCTTCCAATGGGATTATTTAGGAGTTTCCATGAACCTTGAAATCAGGCTCACTCCATACATAATATTAGGTCTTGTTGTTGTCATATACTTGATATTTCCTACAAACCTCTTAAACAGAGTGGGATCTATTTTGGACCCTTCATATTCCTTGCTTAACTTCAATCCTATTATGACAGGTGTTGGGGATGCTTTGGAGTTTATCATGTTGAATCTTATCAAAATTTCATGTGCATATTTAGATTGTGAAATAAATATACCAGATTTGGACTAGTGAACTTCAATACACAAAAAATATCTCATAAGCCCCAAATCATTCATTTCAAATTCATCCTTCATGATTGACTTAAATTCTTCTATGCCAAAATCACGTGTAAAAGTCAAATCATTTACATATAAGAAAACAATTAAATCGAGGAAAAAAATAAGAAAACAATTAAAATATTACCTTGTTGATTTGTTTGTGCACATTCACTTCTCTGAAATCCATTTTGAGTGAGGTAGGAATCTATGCGAATGTACTAAGCTTTGGGAGCTTTCTTTAATCGATACAATGCCTTCTTCAATATTTAAACTTTGTTTTCTTGCCCTGAAATCTCATGTCCTTGTTGTTGTTCCACATACACTTCTTCTTCTAAATGTCCATTCAAAAATGTTGACTTTAAATCCATTTGATAAACATGCCATTTGTTCTCTCCAACAATGGCCAACACAATTTTGACTGTGTCCATACATGAAATTGGCGCAAATGTTTCATTGAAATCAATTATAGGTTGTTGTGTAAAATCTCTTGTGAATAATGTTTCCTTGTGCTTCTACACATTTCCATATCCATCTTGCTTGGTTTTATAAATCCATTTGACAATTATCACATCCTTGTCTTCAGGTACATCTACCATTTTCCATGTATGATTCTTCTCTATGAATTTAAATTATTCATCCATGTCTTGTGCCCATACATCATCTTTGACAACTTTTTTGAAGGTTAATGGATCATCTTTTCGTGAAAACATAACAAAGACCGAAAATGAATTTGTTGTGTCAACATTGTATATGTCATGCACACTTCCTATCTTCCTTCATAACAAACTTGCTAATGTTAGATATGGAGATGTAGAACTACTTGGACTGCTTGCTAGAGTTTGTTGCACTCTAGGTGTGGACTATGCACCTGCAAATATCACTAGAGTAGTTTGTGCTGGAATTTGTGATGTAGTTCTCATAGTGGAAGGAGTTGTGCACTGACTTATAATTGGTGTTTGAACCATTTCATCTTCCATGCAATCATTCCCAATAACATCAATAATTCTTAATATTCTTTCTATGCTTCCATCCCATGATTCATTCTTCACAAATTGAACATCATGGGTGATTATGAATTTTGTTGCAATAGGATCATACAAATTGTATGATTTTGTATCTTCAGAGTACCCAACAAATATACAATTTGTTCCTTTATTTTCTGGATTTTTCTCATCTCATATGGAACATGAGCATATGGGACACAACCAAAAACTTTTAAGTCCACCACATTATGGTTCCTACATGTCCAGGCTTCTTGAGGAACTGTGTTTCTAACACTCCTTGTTCGACATATGTTCATGATATACATTGAAGGTGCTACTGCCTCAACCCAATACTCATTTGAAAAATGTTTGGCTACCAACATATTGCGTTCCATTTCCATGATGCTTTGATTCTTCCTCTCTATGATACCATTCTATTGTGGTGTATAATGCATTGTGAATTGCTTGTAAATGCCATGAACTTTACAAAATTTCTGAAATTATATTGAAACATATGTACATCCTCTGTCACTTCTTAGAACCTTGATGTAATAACCATTATATTTCTCCAGAAGTGACTTGAATTGTTAAAAGAAACTCAATGCGTCAAATTTATGTTTTAGGAAATAAATCCATGTTTTTGTTGAGAAATGATCAATAAATGTAATAAAGTATGTATTGTCTCCTACAAATGGTGTTTTCATTGGTCCACAGATGTTTGAATGTATAATTTCCAGTGAATCTTTTTCTCTATTTGAATTGCCAACCTGAAATGATTCTCTATGTTTCTTTCCAAAGATATATCCTTCACATATTCTTTCTATTTTTTCAATCAATGGAAAACCTTTCACCATATCCTTTGCATGTAGCAGGTTCAGACGTCCAAAGTTTAAATGTACAGATATGAAATGCCATATTGAGGAATCATCATGCACTTGAGATTGGAATGATGCCTGCATCTATGTGGCATTGTCTTCTGCTTTCTTGAACTGTGTGCAGTAACTTTTCCTTCCTTGAAACTACGCACACTTAATTCTTCAATTTATGCTTCGAATATAGTGGGAGACTACCCATATTTTGCTTCATAGATAACTTGCACTGTATTTTTCTTCTTAGCTCGCTTCAATGTTAATGGAAACATTTTGTTTCTTGTCATATGAATTATTGCAAAAAGTTGATTTCTTGGATATCTATCCATAATCACATAGTGATTATCTTCCGTGTATATTATTTATCCTTTCTGTAACAACTGTCATGTGCTCATCAAATTATGTTTTAGGATAGAAACATAATATACATAAGGAATAACCTTTTTTTCTCCTTATTTGGTTAAAATGTTAGTACTACCTTTACCTAAGACAATGACTTGGATATATGTTCCAAGGGTAACTTTAGTTTGGAGTGACTTATCCAAACTAGAAAATAGTTCTAATTTTCATTTGCTCTGCAACTTGAATCTAGATTATAGGAATTACTTCAGTGCACACCATAAACATAGGAATGGAGGGAATATTTGAGATGTTTGACTGATCTTGACCTTTCTTGTTCTTATTATACTATCTCTTTCTACACTCACATGAATAATGTCCATACTTTTTATAGTAATGGAATTGAATCTTTGATTTATGAAATATATGATTACTTGGTTGACTAGTAGTTGGATTTTGACCACTTCCACTAGTATTTCCAGGACTTCTACTGCATCCACCTCTAGCAGAACCCATTCCTCTTCCTCTAGAGTTATCACTCCCCCTACCTCTTCCACGAATTATAAATGATTGCATGGAAAATGCATTATCTAATGACATATTTGATCAATTTAATGTGTGTACGTGATTAATGAGGGAAGCTTGCAACTCATCTAGGCTAAACTGACTCTGGGCTTTGGTCTCCTCCAAAGTCACAACAAGAGTATCAAATTTAGGAGGAAGTCTCCAAAGTACCTTCTCAACAACATTTATATCTTCTATCATTTCTCCATGAGACTTAATCTCATTTATCGGGTCAATATCATGGCTATATAATGAATCTACTGAATCTTAGTCCTTCATTGACAGAGTTTCAAAATATCTTCTAAAAATTTGTAGTTTTGAAGTATTGATTTTGTCCATACCTTAATAAGAAGTTTTCAATATGTCCCATGCTTCCTTGTCTTTCTTTATTGATACAACTCTTGGGCGTATGATTTCATGCATGGATTGATGTATGTAAAACTGTAACATCCCTCTCTTGCATGCATTGAGAAAACTTATTCTTTGAGGACACTTTCCCGCAAGTGATCCAAATTATTATACTTTTGGGCATTTGATTTATTATTATGAGGCATTATGAATTAATGACATGTTTTTTTGTTGCATTGGCATAGACAGGCGCTATTGACTCGATTTTCCTTAGTGTGCAGGATTTTGGACCTCAAGGATGCAAAGGAATCGATGGAACCCCTTGCACTCTAGATCGAGTTAGGGAGTGGACTATTGGGGTTTGATTGTTGTATATATGAAATTTGTGCATCTAATTAGATTATATGATTATGGATATATTTCTGACATGATTCATTGATGATACAGGATGACGATAGCTTGTCGACCAGACTCACATGTGGAGTAGAGGGGTCACGCATGACTACCAGAGATGTTGAGGGATAGGTGTGGACAACGGCCCCGCCATAGCCTACTATCACTCCCGTCATGGCTCGAACTGTAGGTTAAGGACTACCTATTTCGAGAAGACCCACGATGCCATGAGGGCCGAGTACGATGTCACAAACAATGATTCTAAGGGGTGTGCAATAAGGTAAGAGCCTTATTCCTTAGAGGCCCTTAGTATCCCATAAGATCACCTGGTGGAGTATTGACTCCAGGGGTTTTTGATGTCTACAAAGTTAGTCAAGAGGCGAGTGGCACCCTTGAACAACAGAGTGTGTCCTGAAGGGCACGGTGCATAATAAAAACAGAAAGAGGCGAGTGGCACCCTTGGAGAACGTAGTGCATCCTGAAGGGCACGTCGTGCAATGGAAACAAATTGAGGCTAGTGGCACTCTTGGAGCACCTAGTGTGTCCTGAAGGGCAGGTCATATTGTTAATTAATAAATGAATAAACTTATATGGCCTTAGGATGAATAACGTGATAAGAAAAATTTAAAACAATTTCCCTAATAAAATGTCACCTAGACTCGAAAATTAAAATCTAGGTCTAGCTGAAACTTGCGGTAAAAGAAAAATATCTATGTAAAAATAAATATAAAAATGAATAAATAAAAATGATAATCATCATTAATCATTTGTCGAGGAGGGGGTAAGTAATTCTTTTAATTTACAAAAATCTTTTGGGGGATAAAATTTAAAAAGGGGAAAAAGGGGAAATAATTGTTTTGTCACTTGTGCTAATTAAAATTTATTAATTAAAAGGAAAAAGGGAAAACGTTAATTTTCTGCACCTGCCAAATTGAGTTTTAAATAAAAAGGGAAAGAGGGAAATCTAAAAGAATTAGGAAACTAGGAAAAAGCGGGAAACATAAAAAGAAAAGGGAAACACAAGGAAAAAGCAGAAAGTCTAACTTAGTAAGGTATCTAGAATTTAAGAACTTTCTAAATTAAACTCAACTAGTAAATTAGTAAGGGGAAAAGTCATTAAAACTTGTAAAGGAATATGGGGACAGCTAGGAGTGATTCTAGGAGTGCCTTTAGGTGAGTGAGGTAAATAGGACTAATTAATTAATTAATGAAATTAATCTATGGTGCAATGAAGGGAATGGGTGACACATGTACGAGGAGGATTTTATGAAGTAAATTGTTGAAAAATAAATTAAATGGGAATTAGGGAATGTAAATGACTTAGAAACTCTATATAAAGGAGGGAGGAGGAGGATGATGGATCTCGGTTGTTATGTGTAACGTTACCCTGTAAAATTTTAGACTTGACTGACTTAGCTTTTGGGAGTTGGGATACCTAGCTCGGTGAGGAGTTGTAGCTCAGCCTTGTGAGGTAAGATGGGAGCTAGATGATCTCTAGTTCAATGTATGTGGCCCCTTTATGGCTCATGGGGCTAACATGGAAGAAGAGTACCCCTAGCGTTGGCTGGGAGGTACCTGTGAAGTCTCATCGGTCGGCAAGAAGGAGTTGCATGGAGCATGCGGGACATCAACTTTGAGCGAGATAATTGGGATACGGTACACTTCCTTTATTTCTACATGGTATATTATTAGTATACTTTACGCTTTTAGTTCTGTATATTTAATTGGGTAAGGAAAATTATTGAATTAGCATTTTAATTGATAACTAAATTTTCCCCATAGCCTTAAGCTTGTTCTTGATTGATTCCCTTGTCTTTTGATTCCCTGCATGTTGTGACCATCCTATGGTTTTATTGCTTTGTGATGAGTTTGCGCTTTTTCTTCTCCTTCATGCCTAGCTCACTAGTACATGCCTGAGAAGTCGTCCAGGAGCTAGATTGACTGTCGTCACTTTGGTGTTAATAGACTTATAGATCCAAACGCCCTGCTTTTTTATGTGTGGATGATGAGCGATGGATGTTTCTTCCCAACCATCTAGCCGTATTGATTGTTATTGGATGATTGAGGGTCATTGCGCCTTCTTGTGTTGATTAATTATGCCATTGTTATTATTATTATCCACAAATGGCTGAATACCCTCTTCATTTTCAACTCGATGTCCCCTAAATTTTAAGTCTGCATTGATACATTTCCTGGTGAATTCATTGTGTGTTTTTTTTATTATTCATCCGATCTTCCAATTAACCCTACGATTTGGTTGTTTCCTTGACTGCATTTTTCATGGTGGACTGACCACAAACTTTTGGGTTTCATTCAGTGTGTAGTGGAGGCTTTTGTTTCTGATTTATTTATGGTTAGCGTTTGTTTCTTTTATCATTCTCCCCCTCGAATTTTAGTAGACCAACAGTGATTTAATTAACTCTAATAATATTGAATAACATTAGTTCGAATTGAAGTTACAATGAGTTATTTATCAGTGAGAATCGACTCATTTGATTGGCATTTTCTAATGGCTAAATAGTGATTGCTTACCACTGAGATTCAAAGTAATTTAAAAAGCATTCGATTGAATTTTTGCAATGGATTATTTAATATATATTTCTTGTTATTTTACATGTTGTGCCGACTACGAATTCAGGTTCGTTTTAACAGCCTTTGATGCCCTTGGGTGTTGTGTTGATGACCCTTCTCCACCTTTTCTGTGCTTCTTATGCCAGCCTCATCCTTATGTACTATGTGTTCCACCTGTGGTTTGGACTGTGTGTTATTTACCCGAACAACGTTGAATGTTGGGTCTGCGAGTTTGTGTATATGCAGCAATGAACCCCCTTTTGATTAATATATAGAGTTGGTATTCACAGCAATACCATTGTCATGCCCCTTTTATTTAACCGAACCATTTTAGATTCGTTACATTTACAAAACAACTCATCTTTTTGGACAACGATTTAACATACCTGTCTTATCATATCTCGACTTGGCCTGTGTTTTTGTTTTCCAACAAGTTCCTTTGTGATGTACCTGTGAAAACAATGAATTTCGTCAAGAATTACCAACGATTTATTTAGTCTTGGTGTGTGTATTGGATGCCTGCACTTTTGGATGATATTGGTTGAGTTTCTATTTGATATTATGGCAGTTTCAATTTAACAATATGGCTTCGAGTTGGAGCTTGTATGCACATTATCAAGTCTGCGTTCTAGATGTTAAGACTACATTTTACCTTTACGTTCAACTTTTTACTACTTCGTTTTTCCACTTCCAATTGAATTCCCCCTTGAGTTCATTATTGTTGTTCTTTAACATCGATATCGTAATAGTTATTAATCCATGCCATTTGGTTGCTGACAGCCATAATCCTTTCTGCATATGAAAACACTCTTATTATTTTATATTTAACCATTTTGATTTGGTTGAGAGATTCCTTTGGTGCATAAGTCCCTTTGAATAACAATTACATATATTTTTTCCTACAATTACGTACATTCAACTATCAAATATTGTATTTCAGTAGATTAAATTTTACCAATACTTAATTAGGATTGCCAAGTTAATTTATAATTATTGTTAATACATTCTTAAATGGTGATTAGTACAGGTTAAATGCCTAAACGTTAGCTCGTGTAATCTGTTCACTCCCATAATTTTTTGTGGAAAAAGGAGTCCTTTATATCTATATGAATTTTATTAATTTAAATATTAATGTTCATGGATATATAAAATCTCAATCGCAAGGTGGAATGTTTGTGCATTTAAAAGAAATTCCAAATATTGTGCTCAAGTTATAAAAATAATGTAATATCACATTGAATTTTTGTTGGAAAGATTCACATAGTTTTGCGTTCTGACTGATGACTGTGAAGGTCCCTTAACCTTTCATGTCCTTAAGCTCTCTTAGAAAAATTGAATTATTGCTAGTTCCTTTACTTGGAGATCGATTCCATAAGCATCATACGCTCCCAACTATTGGATTTAATGAGTATAAAGATGCTATAAATCTCTCCACCTTTGGTTTGTTTGCGAAGTCGTTTAATATCTTGGGCACTTTAGTTGAGTGATGTCATCTTACAATATGTCAACTTGTAGCTTGGATTAGTCGTCTTGTGTTTCGACAGTTAATGTAGACTCCTAGTGTGTTGAATATTCTTGGGTTATTGGTCTAGATGTGCTAAGTTGTGTTAAGGTTACTCTCATTCTTATTGTCTTGTGAGGGCATGATGCCTGATGAGGGGATCATCGTATGCCTTGACGGGTAGAGGCGAATGATAACCTAGCCGGAGTCTATTGTCACTTAGTTGGTGGGTGTTGTCATGTTGTGTCGGGTGGTTAGTCCTCTCTATAATTGATCTATGCATGTTTCACCCTGTTGCTTATTGGGCTAGTTCGTTGAGTCATTGTTGTTTGTTGCCTGATCTTCATACGTGTGTTCATCATTAGGTTGTGTGGTTCAACTATTGTCATCATTGCCTTCATGCCTAGGCAAACAAAAATAAAAATTGCACGTTTCGCTTCGCTTGCAGTTGTAACGTTTTGGGGTCTTTACATATGGTATTAGAGTGGGTTCAACCCTGCGACTGTGGATCACCAGGCTTGCCACTGTAGTAAACCCATGAGTATTAACTGTTTCATTGATTAAAAACCTTAATGTTCCCATGTGGTGATCGCATTTAGTAGATGCCTCAAAGGTTCACAACGTGGTGCCATGGAAGGGGGTGTGACACCTCCATAAGTTCCCACACCATTAAAGATGAACCGCCAAGGGGAAGAAGAAGTCCTTGGGATAGATTTTCTTGTAGTAAGGGATGATGATGGTCTAACAAGGCTCTCCCAGGTAATGTCAAGGTCCTTGATTCTCCATCGGTACTGAGATGAGGTTGGGGCACCTGTACCTCTGAGGGTCCACAGAGCACCCTAGCTAGTACCGTTAGCATCCACCAAGAACTTGAGAGAGTTGAGTTCTCAATCCCACGAGTGTCGCACAAGGATGTGTCGTCGAGGCACAGTTGTAGATAAAGGTGTTGTGCTTCACGCTTCATGATTATGACCTCCATCATGAAGATTTTCATGGTGGTCTTTCGACTGAAGGGGAGCGCTCTTTTATGGCAGAAGATGGTCCTACCACTTTTGAACATGGTTGTCGATGATGTGTCATGGGACTTGTTTGAGGGACAGTTCCAGGAGAGGTATCTTTATGAGGAATTCATTGAGCGTCAGCTCAACGAGTTCAATGCCTTGAGACAAGGCCGTCGCACGGTGCCTGAGTGTGAGGCCCTTTGGGAGATGTTTCTCTCTAATCTGCATCAAATTGCCCAGAAACTTAAGGTTAAGGAGTTTGAGTTTGGCCTTATTGTGAGAATCCAACTTCTACTTCGGGCACCAAGATTACTAGACCGAAGAAAATGTGTTTGATTGTGGGGTTCCACATTACCATCATCAGCGCATCTAGATTAGTTGGACCCACTACCATGGGAGTTTGGGAAAGGCCCATCAGATTCATGTAGTGGTGAATAACTACTAGGTAGAGCACCAACCAACTGCACATGATATGTCAAGTATCATCACTAACCAGACCCTTAGTATTTGATATATCCCCGTGCTACCAAGAGATTAATTTCTGGTGCAGCGCTAAAAAGGATCTAGTTAAAGGCAGTCAAACAGGATGAGTTTAGCTTTGTAGAGATGGATTTGGGAGCCAAAAAAAAGGTTGGAGGAAAGGTTATAGGCTGTACCCTTAACTTGTGAGATTTTTTCACCAGGGTCGACCTGTATGTCATGATCTTAGGATCTTATGATGTCCTAATCAGTATGGACTGGTTGGAATCTCATGATGTGATACTCAACTATAAGACGAAATGATTGAGCTTGGTCGATAATGAGGTCCAAAGGACGCTTGATTGCAGGTTCAAACTAGGGAGTTTCCCTGGGTTTTATCTCTTCCTTGCAGTTACAGAAGAGCATGTGCAAGGGATGTAAGATTTATGTGGTCCTTGCATTAAATGAGAAGGGAGGAGGGGAAGGTCTAGAACAAATTTTGGTGGTGAGAGAATTTGTAGACGTCTTTCCGGAGGAGTTACTTGGGATGTCACCAGAGAGGGAATTGGAGTTTACCATAGACCTAAAACTGGAGACTAAACCGATAGCTAGAACACCTTATTAGATGTTGACCTCAGAGTTACAGGAGTTGAGAATGCAACTAAAGTATTTTCTGGACCTGGGGCTTATACGTCCAAGTGGGTCACTATGGGGTGTGCCTCTTATTTTCATATGAAAGAAGGATGGGTCATGGAGTCCTTGAACTGACTACCATCATTGAACAAGGTGATGATCAAAAATCAGTATCCGTTGTCAAGGATTGAGGATATGTTCAATCAGAAGAAGGGTGCAACAGTGTTTTCAATGATTGATTTGTGATCAGGGTATCACTAGTTACGGATCAAGGAGGATAACGCCGTAAGACCACCTTTAATACAAGGTTGGGACATTATGAGTTTATTGTTTACCGTTGGACTCACAAACACCCTTGGGATATTATGAGTTTGATGGAGAGGGTGTTCCATGAGTACTTGGACACATCAGAGGTTCGAAATGTGGTGCCATGGAAGGGGGTGTGATGCCTCCAAAAGTTCCCACACCCTCGGAGTTGAACCCCCAAGGGGAAGAATAAGTCATTGGGCTGGATTCGCTTGTATTAAGGGATGATGATGGTATGACAAGGCCCTCCCAGGTAGTGTCAAGGGCCTTGATTCTCCATCGGTAATGAGATGAGGATGGGGCACCTGTACCCTTGAGGGTCCATATTGCACCCTAGATAGTACCATTAGCATCCACTGAGAACTCAAGAGAGTTGAGTTCTCTATCCCACGAGTGTCACGGATGGCTGTGCCATCAAGGCACGGTTGTAAAGAAGGTCTGCATGGTGGTTTTTAAACTAAAGGGGAGTGCTCTTTTATGCTGGAAGATGCTCCTGCCACTTTTGAACATGGTTGTTGAAGATGTGTCATGGGAACTATTCGAGGGACAGTTCTAGGAGAAGTATCTTTCTGAGGAATTCATTGAGCATCATCTCAACGAGTTCAACGCCTTGCAACAAGGGAGTCAGATGGTGCCCGAGTGCAAGGCCCATTGGGAGCTATTTCTCTATGCTCGACATCAAGTTGCCCAGAAAATTAAGGTCAAGGAGTTCTAGTTTGGATTTATTGTTAGAATCCATATTTTACTTCGAGTACCAGGATTATTGGACCGAAGAAAGTGTGTTGGATTATGGGGTGCCACATTACCAACATTCCTTCCTAGAGGAAAGGGTGGATGCATATGGATTAGTTGGACCCACTACCATGGGAGTTTGGGCAAGGCCCATCGGATTCATGTAGCGGTGAATAATCACTAGGTAGAGAACTAGCCAACTCCACTCGATATGTCAAGTACCATCACTAACCAGACCCTTAGTATTTGATAGATCCCCATGCTATGAGGAGCTTCATTTATGATGCAACGCTAAAAAGGATTTAGTTAAAGGAAGTCGAACAGGATGAGTTTATCTTTGTAGATATGGCTTTGGTAGACAAACAGAAGGTTGGAGGAAAGGTTACAGGCTGTACCCTTAACCTGGGAGAGTTTTTCACCAAGGACAACCTGTCATGATCTTAGGATATTATGATGTCATAATCGATATGGAATGGTTGGAATCGCATGAGGCGACACTCAACTGTAAGACAAAACAATTGAGCTTGGTCGATAATGAGGGACAAAGACACTTGATTGTAGGTCAAAACCAAGGAGTTTCACTGAGGTTTATATCTTCCTTACAATTATGTAAGAGCATGTGAAAGGGATGTAAGCTTTATGCGATCCTTGTGTTAAATGAGAAGGGAGGAGTGGAAGGTCTAGAAAAACTTCTGGTGTTGAGAGAGTTTGCAGACGTCTTCCTAGAGGAGTTACCTGGGATGTCGCCAGAGAGGGAATTGGAGTTTACAAGGGATTGAACTGATAGCTAGAATGCCTTATTGGATGTCGACCTCAAAGTTACAGGAGTTGAGAATGCAATTGAAGGAGTTGCTAGACCTGGGACTTATACATCCGAGTGGGTCACCGTGGGGTGTGCCTGTTATTTTCATGCAAAAGAAGGATGGGACGTGGAGTCTCTGCACTGACTACGATCATTGAACAAGGAAATGATCAAGAATCAGTATCTGTTGTCAAGGATTGAGGATTTGTTCGATCAGATGAATGGTGCGACAGTGTTTTCAAAGATCTATTTGCGATCAGGGTATCGCTAGTTACAGATCAAGGAGGATGACACCCTAAGACCACCTTTAATATGAAGTTGGGACATTATGAGTTTACTGTTTACTGTTGGACTCACAAACACCCCTAGGATATTATGATTTTGATGGACAAGGTGTTCCAAAAGTACTTGGACAAGTCTGTCTAAGTATTCATTGATGATATTCTGATTTACTCTCGGACGACGGAGGAGCATGATGACCGCTTGCGCTTGGTACTACAATGTTGGAAAGAGCACAAATTGTATGGGAAGTTGTCCAAATTCTCATTTTATCAATCGAATATTCACTACTTAGGGCATGTCATCTACGACGAAGGTATCCTTGTGGACCCAACAAAGGTCGAGGCTATTATGGAAAGGCTTGCATCGACGAATGTCCTGGAAGGGTGTAGCTTCATGGGTTAGAAGGATACTATCGATGACTCATCAAGGGATTTTCGAATATAGAAAATCCAATCATGGAATTGTAGAATAAGAACAAGAAGTTTGTTTGGACCGAGAAATACATGGAAGCATTTCAAAAGATGAAAGAGTTGTTGACAATGACACCGATACTAAAGATCCCTGACATGGATGTATACTTCTTGGATGCACTGATGCATCCAAGGAAGGCTTAAGCGGAGTCTCGATGCAATACGGTCGAGTGATCACTTACATCTCGAGTAAACTGAGAAGGCATGAGGAGAACTATGTGACAGACTAATTGGATTTGTTATCAATTGTCTATGCCTTATAGGTTTGGGGAAACTACCTTGCTGGATGAAAATTTGAACTAAAAATGGACCACTGTGGAATACAACACATATTTACACAAAGAGACCTCAACGTGCGACAACGATGTTGGTCGGAATTTCTTAGCGAATGTGACTTTGAGATTTATTACATAAAAGGAACAGTGAACCGAGTGGCAGATGCAATGAGTCGAAGACCACGCATCTTTTTCAGTGTTGCCTATTCAAATGAATCTACATGAAAATATTCTAACTTTACAATGCAACGCTAAATGGTACAAGGAGGTCGAGGATTTTATCGAAGAAAACACCATGATGGTACAAATATTTGAAGGATTTATGTTTGACAACAATGGATTATTGAGGTTTAAGAATTGGATTTATGTACCTCTGAACGATGAGTTAAGGAGCTTGATCCTAAACGAAGCTCATAGAGTAGTATACATGGCTCAACTATGTGGCCAGATTTCTAGAATGTCAACAGATAAAGGTTAAACATAGACATCTAGTAGGATTACTACAACCACATGCTATTTCGGAATCAAAATGGGAGGTTATTTCGATGGATTTTATTGTTGGATTTCCACTGACGGCAAGGAGACATGACTCGATTTTTTTGGTAGTCGAAACTCTGACGAAGAGTGCTCATTTATTCCTATGTGTACGACATACCAGGTACCTGACATAGCTAGATTTTTCATCAGTGAGATTGTGAGGCTGCATGGCATACCTAAGAGGATTATATCCGATCGAGGATCAATGTTTACTGGACGATTTTGGACTAGTTTCCAAGAGGACTCGGGAACCCAAATTAACTTCAGTACTGCGTATCACCCAAAGATTGATGGGTAGACCAAACGAATGAACCATACCTTGGAAGACATGTTGAGCATATCGTGATGGACCAACAAAAGTGCTGGGAGGAATTCTTGCCACTGGTAAAATTTTCTTGTATCAACAATTACCAAAGCACCATTAAGATGGTGCCTTTCAAGTTTCTTTATGGGGGACCATGTTCAATTCCTTTGAATTGGGATCGGCTTGAGGATAGGGTCTAGGTGGGACCGGAAGTGATTCAAGAATTGGAAGATTAAATGAAAGCTATAAGACAAAGGATCAAGGAAGTGGAGGATTGAAATAAGAGCTATGTCGATGCGTGTCATGTTGAACGTAGTTATGATGTGGTGATCGAGTATTTTTGTAGCGTAAATTGCATAAGAGTTTGATCAAGTTCAAAAAATGGGTTAAACTTTCTCCTACAATATTGTGGAAAATAGAGGCCCGTGGCCTAATGACTAGCCTTTCCCGATTCTTGAGGCATATGCCCGATGTCTTTCACGTCTCTCTTCGAGACATTATGATTAGTAATCCTACACATGTTTGACTTGAGTACCTTGCTGGTGTCAGATGAGGGTGCACTCACGGTTGAGCCGATCTACATCCTGGATCATCACATTCGACAACTACGGTGTTGAACAATAGATGAGGTCAAGGTCTAGTGGGACAACTATAGTTCACACTCGATGACCTTGGAGGATTCATATGATATGCGCCAACAATTTCCTTTTTGTTGGATAGATCGACTTATGACATTGTAATACACATTATTTTGGCCCTTATATACTGTGAAACTTTGGGATAAAGTTTAGAGTAAGAGGGGGTGTATGTAAAATCCCTCTCTTGCATGCATTGAGTAAACTTATTCTTTGAGGACACTTTCTCACAAGTGATCTGGATTATTATACTTTTCAGCATTTGGTTTATGATTATGAGGTGTTTTGAATTGATGACATGTTATTTGGCTGCATTGACATAGACAAGTGCTATTGACTCGATTTTCCCGAGTGCTCAAGATTTTGGACCTCGAGGATGCACACGCATCGATGGAACCCCTTGGACTCTGGATCGAGTCAGGGAGTGGACTATTGGGGTTTTATTGTTGTATATATGATATTTGTGCATCTGATTAGAGGATATGATTATGGGTATATTTCTGACATGATTCATTGATGATGCAGGCTGACGATATCTTGCCGACCAGACTCACATGTGAAGTAGAAGGGTCACACACGACAACTAGAGACGTTGAGGGAGAGGTGTGGATAACAACCCTGCCACAGCCTACTAGCACTCTCATTGTGGCTCGAAATGTAGGTTAATGACTACCTAGTTCGAGAAGACCCACGATGTTGTGAGGACTGACTACGATAGTTGCTAACTATGATTATAAGGGGCACATAATAATTAAGGGGCCTTATTCCTTAGAGGCTCTTAGTCTACCACGAGATCACTTGGAAGAGTATTGACTCTAATGGTTTTTATTGTCTGCAAAGTGATTCAAGAGGCGAGTGGCACCCTTGGAGCACAGAGTGCGTCTTGAAGGGCACATCGCACAAGAAAAATGGAAAGAGGTGAGTTCCACCCTTGGAGCACGTAGTGCATCCTGAAGGGCACGTCGTGCAAGGGAAACAGATTGAGGCGAGTGGCACCCTTGGAGCACCTAATGCATCCTGAAGGGCATGTCACATAGTTAATTAATAAATGAATAAACCTAGATGGCCTTAGGATGAATAATGTGATAAGAAAAATTTAAAACAATTTCCCTAATAAAATGTCGTCGAGCCTCAAAAATTAAAATCTAGGTCTAGGTGAAACTTGCGGTAAAAGAAAATATGTATGTAAAAATAAAAATAAAAATGATAATCATCATTAATCATGTGTCAAGATGGGGGTAAGTAATTCTTTTAATTTATAAAAAACTTTTGGGGGATAAAATGTAAAAAGGGGAAAAAGGGGAAACAATTGTTTTGTCACTTATGCTAATTAAAATTTATTAATTAAAAAGGAAAAAGGGAAAAAGTTAATTTTTTACACATGCCAAATTGAGGTTTAAATAAAAAGTGAAAGAGGGAAATCTAAAAGAATTAGGAAACTAGGAAAAAGCAGGAAACATAAAAAGAAAAGGGAAACACAAGGAAAAAGTAGAAAGTCTAACTTAGTAAGGTATCTAGCATTTAAGAACTTTCTAAATTGAACTCAACTAGAAAATTAGTAAGGGGGGAAGTCATTAAAATTTGTAAGGGAATATGGGGACACCTAGGAGCGATTCTAGGAGTGCCTTTAGGTGAGTGAGGGAAATAGGAGTAATTAATTAATTAATGAAATTAATTTATGGTGCAATAAAGGGGATGGCTGACACATGTACAGGGAGGATTTTATGAATTAAATTGTGGAAAAATAAATTAAATGGGAATTGGGGAAAGTAAATTTCTTAGAAACTCTATATAAAGGAGGCAGGAGGATGATGGATCTTGGTTGTTATGCATAATGTTACACTGCATAATTTTAGACTTGACTGACTTAGCTTGTGGGAGTTAGGTTACCCAACTTGGTGAGGAGTGGTAGCTTGGCCTTGCGAGGTGAGCTAGGAGATAGTTGTTGTCTGGTTCAGTGTGCATGGCTGCGTGGCCCCTTTGCAGCTCAGGGGACTAAGGGGGAAGAAGAGTACCCCTAGTGTTGGCTAGGAGGTACCGGTGAAGTCTCATCGATCGGCAAGCATGAGCTACACAGAGCGCACAGGACATCAACTCAAAGCGGGCTACTTGGGATACGATATGCTTCCTTTATTTCTCCATGGTAGATTATTAGTATACTTTACGCTTTTAGTTCTGTATATTTAATTGGGTAAGGAAAATGATTGACTTAGCATTTTAATCGATAACTAAATTTCCCCCATAGACTTAAGCTCGATGTTTATTGATTCCCTTGGCTTTTAATTCCCTGCATGTTGTGACCATCCTATGGGTTTATTTATTTGTGATGAGTTTGTGCTTTTTCTTCACCTTTGTCCCGATCTCACTAGTCCATGCCTGAGCAGTCGGCCAGGAGCCAGATTGAAAATCATCACTTTGGTGTTAATAGATCTATAGATCCAAACGCCCTACTTTTATGTGCGTGGATGATGAGTGACAGATTTTTCTGCCCAACGTCTAGCCCTGTTGATTGTTCTTTGTTGATTGAGGGTCATTGCACCTTCTTTTGGTGAGTAATTATTCCATTCTTATCATTCTTATCTGCAAATTGTTGAATACCCTTTGCGCATTCAACTTGGCATCCCCTAAATTTTAATTTCGCATTGATACATTTCCTGGCAAATTCACTGTGTGGTTTTTTTTTATTATTCATCTGGTCTGTCAATTAACCCCGTGATTTGGTTGTTGCCTTGACTGCATTTTTCATGCCAGACTCACCACGATCTTTTGGTTTGCATTTAGTGTGTAGTGGATGCTTTTGTTTCTGATTGATTTATGGTTAGAGTTTGTTTTTCTTAGCATTCTCCACCTTGAATTTTAATAGACCAACAATGCTTTAATTAACTGTAATAATATTGAATAGCATTAGTTCAAATGGCAGTTATAGCGAGTTTTTTATTAGTGAAAATTGACTCATTTGATTGGCATTTTATAATGGCTAAATAGTGGTTGCTTACCACTGAGATTCAAAGTAATTTAAAAAGCATTCTTTTGAATTTTTTCGAAGGATTATTTAATATATATTTCCTGCTATTTTACATGTTGTGTTGGTTACAAATTCAGGTTCATTTTTACAGTCTTCAATTCCCTTGGGTGCTGCATTGATGACCCTTCTCCACCTTTTTCGTTCTTCTTATGCCAGCCTCATCCTTATGTACTATGTGTTCTACATGTGGTTTGGGTTGTGTGTTATTTACCCGAACAGTGTTGAATGTTGGGTCCAGGATTTTGTGTATATTCTGTAGTGAACCCCCTTTTGATTGTTATATAGAGTTGGTATTCACAACAATACCATTGTCATGTCCCCTTTATTTAACACAACCATTTTATATTCGTTACATTTCCACAACATCTCATCTTTTTGGAGAGTGTTTTAATGTACCTGTGTTATCATATCTGGACTTGGCCTGCATTTTTTTTCCAACAAGTTCCTTTGTGATGTACCTGTGAAAACAATGAATTTCATCAAGAATTACCAGCGATTTATTTAGTCATGGTATGTGTATTGGATGCCTGCGCTTTTGGATGATAATGGTTGTGTTTCTATTTGATATTATGGTTGTTTATATTTAATAATATGGTTGTGAGTTGGTGCGTTTTTGCGCATTATCAGGTCTTCGTTCTAGATGATAAGATTGCTTTTTACCTTTACGTTCATCTTTTTACTACCGCATTTTTCCATAGCCAATTGAATTGTCCCTTGAGTTCATTATTGTTGCGCTTTAACATTGATACCATAATAACTAGAACAGTTGTTAACTCGCGGCTGAGAACGCCAAAAGGTAGCGGCTGAGAATGCATGTCGCCAATAAACTGAAAACGCATACCCCCAATATAAAACGTTTGTGGTAATTTGTTTGTGGTAATATGAAACGTTTGGCTGCATTCTGTTGATAAATGGAATGTGGCAATTACATATCCTTACAGTAATTTTTTAATGTGATTAGGTAAATGTTAAAAAGTAAACATGTTAACGGATGCCTTGATAAATGCAAGAAAGTTATGAACAATAAATCTGATCCATTGATTTTGGAGGTCGACTAAGAATATGCCATCATCTTCAATGCATAGCCATCAGATTAGGGTTTAAGGTTAAATAAGGTTAAAAGATCATTAATTGTGCCCATTGTCAATAGGTGTACACCTTTCAGCGTAATTATTAATCCATGCTATTTGGTTGTTGACAACCATAATCCTTTCTGCATATGAAAAAACTCTTATTATTTTATATTTAACCATTTTGATTTGGTTGAGAGATTCCTTTGGTGTATAAGTCCCTTTAAATAACAATTACATATATTTTTGCCTACAATTACATACACTCAACTATCAAATTTTGTATTTTAGTAGATTGAATTTCACCAGTAGTTAATTAAGATTGCCATGTAAATTTATAATTTGTGTTAATACATTCTTAAATGGTGATTAGTACAGGTTAAATCCCTAAAAGTTAGCTAGTGTAATTTGTTCACTCCCATAATTTTTTGTGGAAAAAGGAGTCATTTTATATCTATTTGAATTTTATTAATTTAAATATTAATGTTCACGGATATATAAAATATCAATCACAAGGTGGAATGTTTGTGCATTTAAAAGCGATTATGAATATTGTGTTCAAATTATAAAAATAATGTAATATGACATTGAATTTGTGTTGGAAAAAATCACATAGTTTCGCGTTCTGACTGATGACTGTGAAGGTCCCTTAACCTTTCATATCCTTAATATCTCTTAGAAAAATTGAATTATTTCTAGTGCCTTGATTTGGAGATCGATTCCATAAGCATCATACGCTCCCAACTATTGGATTTAATGAGTAGAAAGATGCTATAAATTTTTCCACCTTTGGTTTGTTGGCGAAGTCATTTAATATCTTGCACATTTTAGTTGAGGGATGTCATATTGCGATCTTTCGACTTGTAGCTTGGGTTAGTCATCTTTTGTTTTGACACTTAATGTAGCCTTCTACCGCGCTAAATATTGTTGGGTTATTTGTTTAGATGTGCTAAGTTGCGCTAGGGTTACTATCATGCCTATTGTTTTATGAGGGCATGATGCCTCATAAGGGGATCATTGTATGCCCTGATGGGTAGATGCGAATGATAACCTAGGTGGAGTCTGTTGTCCCTTAGTTGGTGGGCGTTGTCATGTTGTGTCGAGTGGTTAGTCATCTCTATAATTGATCTAAGCATGTTTCACCCCATTTCTCACTGGGATAGCTTGTTCAGACATTGTTGTCTATTGCCTGATCAGTGTGCATGTTTTCATCGTCAAGTTGTGAGGTTCAACTATTTTCATCCATGCCTTCCTTCTTTGGAAAAAAAAAAAAATTGCACTTTTCGCTTCGCTTGCAGTCGTAACGTTTTGGGGTCTTTACAAAAACATTTCATTTTCATCCATCTTTCTTTTATCTTTCAAAGAATCCTTTTGAGATTGTGTGAGAGAATTATATGTTGCATCTGTTGGTTCCACATAGCCATTCTCAATTATCTCCCATACATATTCACCCCAAAATAACGCCTTCATGGTCATGGAATATAACTCATATTTTTTTCTTGCAAAAGTGGGAGGTTGCAGATTTGAAGTAGAGGCCATGATTTATCCTTAAAATAGAGTTGTTTCTCTTGAAACTTACTCTAATAAGTATTTCTCTATAAACCTGCTCTAATCAATCTTCTTTTATAGTAGATCTTAGATCTGCAACTCACAGATAAAATATACATAGTGTAGTTACAAGGACCGCGCAATGAAACTCTTGGTTGATGAACCCTTAGGACTTACAACACAATTCACTGACTACATGATATACTGTGCGTGGTGAAAATAACACTTAAAAATCAATTTATTCACAATGTTCTACTCTTTAACACATAAGCTTACAACATAACTCAGAAATACATCAACACACAAAAATTAATATATTATGATCTTGAGTGCTGCCTGCTATTACAAAATACAATATTATCTCGATTTTCAACTTCAACGACTTATACAACTTACAAAACACAAAGATTGTGCTCTCATACAAGTAAAACTGACTCAAACAATTAAGATGACAACCAATTTCCGTTGACTCTTATCTGCATAACAAAGATCTAGAAAAATAAAGATTGATTCATTTAATATGGCTACTACTAACACTCCTCCTTGTGATCTGACAGACTAACGTCTTTTATATGGCTACTGCTAACACTCCTCCTTTGCAATATGACAGACTAGCGTTTGGGTAAACTTAAATCTCACTACTTGTAATTAATATTTCCAACAAGATCATGACCCCTCGAAGGCATTTCCTTTATAACTTTTGAAATAATATAATATAAAAAATACTTTATATCTCTATAGTCACCTTATAAATATAACTCACATACTATAACATCATGAAAATAATGCCAAGTTAGTTAAGGCCTCCAATAAAAAGAAACATTTAATTACATGCCTATATAAATCATCACGATACTTTTCTATCTAATCAGATAACCATACTGTTGGGTCTGAAACAGCAACAAAGATCACACATATGTAACATAGAATGCAGAAAACAAAGAGACAAACAATCACGGTACAATGGCAGAATAATTTCATTGCAGGAACTTGGAGATTACAACCACAACATGGAAACCAGGGGCAGCCCAGGAGAGGGCTTGAATCCCTTTCTTAGCAAATGGCTCTAAGGCATTGATATCTATACACCTCCTCCTTCTTTTATGCAAAATTGAAAACATTTAATACTGCCCCTATATTTTTTGACTAGTTTCAACAATATCTTGTTGGAGAAACCACCGTGAACAACTAGACCAATTCAGGTCAAATAGTTGTCACTTTCCCAACAATATCCACCTTGACAACAATTAACCTGATGTCATGCAATTTTCCATTCATCACCTTCTTGCAAGCTAAAGATAGGTGATACTAGTGCTTTCAAAAAACCGAAGCATCCATTTCACTGCTCCACCTGGATTTTTCATGTGACTGCTGACAACACCCTGCATGTGAAATATCTTATCTTCTGATTGCAAACTTATACATTTTACCAGCATACAATACATGAGACATGTAACCCTTTTCTTCGGTATCTCTTAGACATAAATATGAAGAAAGATTCTAAAAGGATTTTACTGGTTTCACATTAAATTCATACTAAATTTATGAATATCTTTTCCACACACTCATGTTGTGATACCCAAACCTCACCTTTAGTCCCGTCTCTATGTATTCTATGCTCAAGATTGTTTTGTTGCTCCAATACCCTTCATCTCAAACTTCCAAGCCAACTGAACCATCACGTTGATCATCACCATGCTTGTGCTTGCAACAAGTATATTGTCAACTACTTAATCACTAAGATAGTGAATACCATAGTTATTCCCACTTCTTGTAAATCTCGGCTCACCATGAAGGAATCAACATCTTGTACCAATTTTCTGGTCTAGATCCACACCATGCAATAATTACTTGATCTTTGCAAACAACTCTCCTGTTGTGATCATGAGCACCTTCGGTTCTTCACCTCAAACTCTGTATTCAAGACCTTCGCCAAAAAGAAGTCAAACCCATCCAAGTGAGTGTGACAACAACTCACCTCCAGGAAACTTTCAATGGAGTCCTAGCTCAACCTTAACATGAACATCCCCTTGACCGAAAATTCGACCAAGGCAGCCAAATAAGCATTCATCACTCACCTCAAGGCCCATTTATAATGGATTTACAACTAGCTTTAAGCAGGCTTGATTACATGCGATTTCATGGACATAAGACCACAGGCAACTAACATGACCAGTTAAACCCACCCCCTATCACCAAAGTCTATGTTTGGGTATGCATTCCTAAATGAGGTCTTACAGCCATATGCCCAATTACATGTCAAATTTAATTTACAACTCCAAAGAAAAATAAATGTCCACACTATAACTCCACCATTACCTGCGATTGTTGCCATTTACCAACACTTTTCTTTCTGGTTTCTTGACCACAAAGCTGCCATAAAAAACAAAAAATATGCAACCTCCAATGTATCCCCTTCATTCGAGCGAAGCAATTTTTAACCGATTGCTACTGCTGCGTTCTCATGCCATTCTTGTTGTTATGAAATCAATCACAACCTCATTCAAATAATCGATTCCACAATGGAGTAACCTCCATACACTCGAGTGCAGCTGAATGTGAACAACACTAATCAAAGTCCATACCTTTCATGTGTATCAAACATTTCATACACCCAGTCCGTGTTAGACTATTTTCTTTACACAACCAATGTATCATGAGGACCATGAACTTCGATCTCTTTCCAAAGGCCTATTCAATAGAATAGGCCAAAATATGAGCTGAATACCAGGCAACAAGTTTCTCAACACAACACCTCAAATTCAATCTCTGTGATTTCTCTATGCGCATTCACTCTTCTCCTGCTAGCTCCAGCCTTTCCCTTTTGCCTTTCACTTGAGGCTCTGAACTAAATGGAATAAGCTCGATCGCGCCCTTCAGATTTCAATGGGAGTTGGATCAAAGTGAGATCCTACATTTTTACATATATAAACTAAATTTTCTCTTCTTGGGGATCAAATGCAATCTACTTCAACCTTATACAGACTTCTATTCAAATTCCTCAATGTAACTACCTCATTGTGATGACTGTAATAGTTGTTTGAGATGGTAATAGTAGTGGATCCCATGATAGTGTCAATGAGACTGTTAGCATGTTTGGACAAGGAGACATGGTCCAACCAAATGTGGCTTCGTCTGAAAATAGAGATCCTATATCCATCACAGACTGCACCCGTGCACAACTCTTTCCATAGCTTCGCATCGCCAAACGGATTCGGCTTCGGCTTTCATGCATCGAGCTGTGGAGCGTCTGATAAAGGGGGTGTCGTCAGTGATTCATTTTTTGGGATGATTGGGTGGATCCAATACAAGACAAGGTATTTATGCACATATACATTGGTCCTCCAACACGTGAAGTCAGATGGGTTATCTGTTAAATATAATGTAACCTCAACATGCTGACTATACACTGCCAGCTATCCTGGCCAGCTGTACTTTCTATTCTTGATTTTCTTGAGCCTATTTAGCTCAGCTATGTCCCTTTGCATAGTACTTCTTCAGAACTTCTTCATGTACTCATTTTGTACTCTTATTCTTACATTCTAATATACTGTTTTTTGTTCTATTCTTTTCTCTTTGCATTTCTTGCTTCACAATTTATCATGCTATCAGAGCTTCAGTAGTAGGCCTCTTCACATAGGCTAGAGAGCAGCACGATCCTCACAGCGTAGAGATTACACGGATCACGAGAGAATGCTTCACAGACTTTTCACAAAGCCTGGAAAGCTGTCCATTCATACTCTCAAAATATCATCGTAGGGAGCTCACCGACGTTGCAGAGCGTACTACGCTCAAATGTTTTGAGGAGCAGAAAGACGAGAAGGAAGCGAAGACTGTAGATGGAGAAACAGTAATGTTTCTTGTACAATTTTCAAAATTCGTCAAATATTCATGAAGAAAATGTTCAGAAGGCAGAAACATTGAAGATTTCACGAATATTTGTTCAAATTCGTGAAGGATTGTTAAAGAAAGAAGAGGTGTTTAAAGAATTGCAAGAATTCTCTCAAATCTGTCAAAGACTGTTGCAGAGAACAAACCTTTAAAGATCTCATGAAATCTTTGCAAATCAGTCAATATTTTCAAAATCCACAAAGAAAACGTCGAAGGAGCAAAGAATAGCATGATCCAGATGGATATCGGTGGCCACCCACCTTTTCCAACTGGCTCAAAACAATTTTCTGACATTTTTGGCAATTTACTATTTTTAGCATTTTTTACTTCCGGGGCCATTTTGAGGGCCTAAATGAATGGTTTTAGGTATAGAGATCCTCAATGATAGTTTAAGGCATGATTGAGCCCCCAAAATGAATCTCCTTGATGATACCTTTCTAACGGGCTATCACACACCTAAAACAGAGATCGTATGCAAAAGTTACGACCCGGGGAAGTTGATGTACTAGCTTACCCAAACGAGGCCCACATGACTTTTGGCGTTTCATCTCCTAGGGTTAGGTTTTTGGATGTCTAAGGCTTTTGGAATTATTTCTTATTGTAAAAATTCCTTCAGAGCCTCATTGTAACCTGCTTCTGGCGAATGCACACTGTCATCACATCTCTTCTCAGAGATAAGCCACCACCATTCCAGCAAGCTTGTTTCCGCTACATTTTACAGTTTCATCTTATTTCTTTATTGAATAGAAAACAAGTTTTATTGTATCTCTATTATTTTTTGTTAAGCACCTATTAATAATCTGTATTCATTTGGTTCTGCTCATAAAATATGGATCAGTGGTATCAGGGCGGTCTACTCCTTGTCGTCTTAATGCATGTCCGCAACGAGGTCGGAGTACAAAGAGTTGGGTCTCAAGCTTGTTTCTCTTGAGGAAAAAAGCTCTCACGTGCCCAAGTGACCTCCCATGGTAGGAGAAAAGAAATATGACAGGACAGGATATCCTTTCAAACTGTTGATTGAGGAATCCCTCACGCAATAGAGGAACGAGATGGTGGATAGTTTCGCGCAAATCCTTCGGCGACTACCAATAGGTGATGCATCTTCTTCAAATGGAGGTGTTGCCCCCTTCAAGGTACAAATAAACTTTGATATTCCTATATTTGAAGGTCAGATAGATGCAGATGTTGTAGACAAGTGGTTGAATCTACTAGAAGGTTATTTTTCTGTTCATAAATTTTCAAATAGAGAAAAGATTACTTTTGTTCTC
>JASDQU010205514.1:13054-23600 GCA_032191745.1 Picea mariana
TGTAAAATGAGAGAGCCTTGCCTCTTATTTATACTCTCCAAGTAGCTTCCTTAAAAACATCTTCTAGGTCACTTTGCCAACTTTCCTTATTTTAGGGTTAACCCACTTCTAATTTCTCGATTAAATTTATTATTTAAATAATTTATTTTGTATTCACTTTGAGTTATAGTACACTCACCACTTCACTTTATTATTTACCTTCTAAAATCTCTTAAACCACTTTGATTACTTTGACCTTTTGGGGCTTCTAGATGGCATAGGAGGGTCCTCCAACTTAGTAAGGCCATAACTCTCAAACCGTTAGGAGTTATGTGACATTCCACATAACACTAGAAATGGCATGACATGTACTATCCATGTAGAATAGTATTACCTTAAAATATATCAAAACTCATACCGTTATCCATCAAACAAACTTGGGTCCATCACCCAAACATGTGTTCTCCAACTTCTCATGGCCATAACTCTCTAACCGTGAGGAGTTATGTGACGTTCCACATACCAACGGAAATGACATGACAAGAAATATTCATATAAGATATTTTCACTGACAAATTCACTAACCTTCATCTCATTATTCCACAAATAAGCATGGGTTCTCTAACCATACTTATAGGATAACTCAATCTGCAAAGCGTCTTCCCATGAGGGCTTTCACCATAAGAGGACCACTTTGGATTTCCTCCATTTGTACTTATTATCAACCATGGCAAGACAATAATGAGTCATCTTTACATAAGAAAAACTTGGGTCCATTAGCCAAACCTTTGTGCCACTGGGATTTCTTCAAGGATTGACATCAATGACAACCAACCTTAATCAACATCCCCGACGATTAGTATGACATCCACATGTGTGAGGTTGTTCCTCAAATCAAGTAATAAAAATCTCAAAAAGTGACGAATAAAGAGAGCACTCTACAATCTATGGCGTGGCATGCAAACAAGTGACCAATGCAAGTGTAAATAGCCCCAAAGTGCCTTGGATGATGTGACCAATGCCTTGGGATACATGTATTTCCTCAAGATCTGTGAAATTGCCTTGGAAAATGTGAAACTGAGTAAGCACCTTTAGAATCATCTCCAAGAGTATATGACCAAAGTGTGACAAATACATAAGATGGAGGTCCATGCTTAGGCATAAGATAAGTGTGCTTTAAATAGGTATAACAACCTTTACAACATGTGTAACACTTTTACATTGTGTACAAAGAAGAGAGAGAGACTGGAAGTTCCTCTAGATCATGTGTTCTAGTAGATCCATTCTAATACCCTCACAAACCGACCCAATTCAAAAACTTAATGCAACTAAGGGGAATTTATCCTAAGCCATAAGAGCTAGCACTATCTTGAAATGGGGACTAAAAAGACGGGCCATGCTCGACCACAAGGGGTTTGGATATACCACCTAGGTCCCACACTATTACATAGATCATCTAAGCATGTCCCAATACAATACATAATTACAAAGATAATCACACTTTTGACTCATCATGATATAATGATACACATAATCTGCTCATATGATGGGTCACATCTAGTGAAAAAAAATGTAGGGTGCACTGAAGTGAATCTGAGGTGTAACACCTAGGATTGATTATTTCCTTGATCAACTCAAACGCACCAAATTGTTATCAATATTGATTGTAAGTTAGGCTATTGGCAGGTGTCATTTGAGCCAAATGATGTGTGGAAGAAAACCTTCAAGTCTAAGGAAGGTCTCTTCGAGTGGTTGGTCGTGCCCTTTGGATTGACCAATGCATCAAAAACATTCACGAGGATGATGGAAAATATTCCACAACCATTTACCAATTGATTTGTGGTCTTATACCTAGGTAACATCCTCATCTTTAAAAAAAACTTTGGATGAACCTTTGAAGGAAATTTAGCTAGTACTGAGCACCATGCTACAACACAAACTATATGCCAACCCGGAGAAGTGTTCATTCAACATGCAGGGGATTCAATATCTTGGGTACATTGTGGATGAGTGTGGTGTGTGTTACCTCCCAACTTTTACTTGATGATAAAATCCCTAATCCATAAGGCACAACCTAAGAGGGAACTACTAGGATGGTCACCACGGTCACCTAAGTAATCTATCCTCTTCACTTTAGGTTGTCTCACCTCCAGCTCAAGGGGGGTATCCCTAGTAGGATTATGAAAGCTAAGCAATGAGACACGAGGTGAAGTGAGATTAGCTTTAGTAAAACAATGTTTTTGGTATTTTAGGATATAAAATAGGTGATGGGTGGAAATAGATATTAGTGCCAAATCCGACAAGGGCATTGGACTCAAGGGGAATCTAAAGGGGCTTATGGGGTCAAGAAGAAACACTTTTTCAAAATGGCCTATTTTCCTGATGGATTAGAGTGAGGAGACTAGGGTTGAAATTTAATAGTCTCCTATCTAATCTAGATATAAAATAAAGACCAAAACCCCATAGGAGGAGCACCTTCGGTAGAAAAATCAAATTTATCTCGATAATTGTAATTGATACCCTTTCTATGGTACCTAAATGATAGAAAAAATGGAGGGACAGGATGTAACTCAAGGATTCCGAGGCTCAAAGAAGCATGACTGCAAAGAAGGGAGAGATCCGTCTATGTGACAAATATGGAACTAGATGTGGTGGTCGTGGAGCACACATCAAGCCAATAAATAATTAACATGTTTGTTGTGTTTGCTATCTAATAGATGACAAAGTCATGAAGAACTACTACAAGGGTGAGTGCACTCTGGATCCTATCTCTATTGCTAAGTTTTGTAAACAAGGAGCATACTCGAATTGGTGTAAGTATTTTCTCATGTAGGTACTGCAATCCTGTGCTAACATGCATGACCAACCAACTTATTTCATATATGGCTACATGCTTATCACGTTCGCAATGTGGAAGTGGAAGCCACCTCAGGGTCGAGATCTATCCTACATTGTTGACCCTCGCATCACCAAGATGTTTGACCCCTGGCACACTCGCACTGCTAGTGCCAACTGAACAGACCATAATAATGCCTTCTTACAGTAGTATAATAACCTCATCACAACTTCATAGTGACTGAGGATTCCACAGGAGCTGCTACATCGACATACCCACAACATCTGGTTCGACATGAACCAAGATCATACCTTTGTGAGGCCCCTCGGTGCTTCTCCGACATTGTTTCAAACTACCCCATTGATTTTTATCTAGACGAGGCAAATTTTGATAAGGAAGTCACAAGGCAAAAGAAGAAATCAAATATCTCATACACAATGCCTGCAATATCACAATGGCCATCTCCTGCACAGACACATATCTTAGGTTCGAGAACGAAAGCATCAAAGAGACACCATACACCATAGGAGTCCTAGGAGGACGAGGAATAAGAGACACTTCCCAAGACAACTCAAATACTATCATTTCCATCAATTCCAGACAATTATACAATCTCAGGTAAGGACTTTCGTGAAGCTTTCCAAGCAACTTTCCTAGTTCCACCTAAGAAGCCCCACACTACCTCTTCATCCACATCCGCCACCAATACCATCATCACTGATGTAGTCCCCGTTTATTCACTTCCACCCCACACCCACACTATTCCCCCTATGCCATCGTCTATCCCCATCATCACCATTCCAGATGACCCCATCGACCCTATCAAATCCATCGGTATCATTGAAGAAATTCAACAACATACAAGTAGTTTTTTTGTAGATGCCCCTTCCACCACTCCATCATCCCTTACCCATACTCATATCGACACCACTGAGAAAGAGTCTAGTGACTCCTTTACTACAATCACAGGAACCATAATCCCCATTCCGTCCTCTGTTTCATCCCCCGTTCCGTCCATTATTCTACAAATTCAACTGGTAACTGTCCCACTTGATACCCCACGAGAAATGAATCCCCAATTAGATCTAGAGAAAGCACCATAGGTGCAAGATCAGATGGGTCAATATACTCCAAATGACGCTATGGATACACAGGAAGAGGCTACTTCAAATCACAGTACCAACTCCATCAAATAACAAATTGTGTTGCTACAGTAGGATCCCCAATAGTGCTACACCAAACTAGAATTATGCCTGAAAAAAACAAAGGTAGTCAACATGATCCCACCAAATTTCGAAGATAAGCTCACACATAGCTTCCCCGCTACCTCGGCTAGCCTTGATGGTATGGGAAATCCAAGTCTATCTGAAAGATCTGTCACTAGTGGCCAACCAATTGCATCATGACTTCCTATGGATCCATCTCTAACTGGAAGAGAGCTTGTGACCTGGTCCACACTACAACTCTTGAATATTATGTGTGCCTCAAAGGATCAACTTGAGCACAAGATCATCACAGTGGAGCAAGCCAATGATGAGCTCACCCAATAGACACAATAATTATGCCAGGAGTTATTTTTCATCACAGAGGGCATGGAACAAGAGCATCAACTGTGTACACAGGCCAAGTCGAATGTAGAGGTAGTCTCACTGAAATTTTCTCAAGTGTGGTCCACATTAAGGTAAGTGGCACCAAAATTACCTAAAGACATTTCCCTGGTTGCACCTGTGGAAATCATTGCGCTTGTAGCTGAAGCATGGTCACAACTAGCAAAGAAGACAAACAATCTCCAGCAACATATTGAGACTATTCACCTCTTGGAGCAAGAGAAACCAAAGGCTATGCTTGAAAATATCACCTAGATTGTTGTCGAGGGTGATACAGTTCACTCATCCTTCCACTCCTAGATCGATGAATACCAAAAGTTGTTTTCAATGGTCCACGATTGGGTTAGCCTGCTGGAGAAAGGGAACAAGTCCATAAAATAACTTTGAGAGTAGATCAAGCACATGAATGTAGAAGTTCAGATGATCATTGACCCCATTGTGCAACAAGATAAGTTTTTTGAGCTTCATGAAGCCAATGAATAATTGGATCAAATGTATGAAGCTACACAGGCTGCTAATAAATAACTCAGGGACTTTCACTCTTCATTTCAAGATGAATATGTCAAAATACACCAACTGGATTCAGTTGTGGACAATGAGTGGTAGGATCACCACTAGACCGATGGAGCTGAATGTAGGAGTCACCTGGGTGTTTGTTGCAGGCACTTTGATTTTGGTGTGGAAGTGGCAAGATCAAGTGGAGAAGTATGACAACTTATGCCAACAAGCAATGAAGGTCATCCCAGAGTTTGGCCCTTCATTTGAAGGAGGCCCCAACAAAGAAGCAGAAGGTTGAATCATGATGATTCAATGGTTGTGGTTGGGGCCTGTTGGGCCCTTCATTTTTGGGCATGTTTTGATTATGGGAAAGCTAAAAATGAGGCCGAAATAGAAGAAGATGAGCAGTGGAAGGATTGGAAAGCACCACATGCCAGTTGGAGAAGTATAAGCAGCGAAAACTGTTAGCGGAGATGAGAGTTAACTGGAAGAGTAAAAGCAGAGGAAGTAGTTGGAAGAGCCATGCATCATATTGAAAGAGAAGAAAGAATATCGGGTGCTAGTAGGAAAAGGCCAAAAGCATTGTATGCAAGCAATAAGTTGAGAAGATAGCGGAAGAAGAATCTAAGAAGCGACAAAGGAAAAAGGTATAAATAAGAAGGCAAGGCAACGAGGAAGGGGTTAACAGGGCTAATGATGGAGTGCATAGAAGAGATATACTATCATTACTATTGTTAGGGTTGGGAACAAGTGGCCATGGTCACAATATCATATTGTAATGATCCTTGACGATATTGTTGTGCTTGCATAGTAGGGGTTGAGTCTGTAATGGGTTTTTGTTACTAGATTTCATTATGCAATCTATTGCATGAGAGATATTCTTATTGTATGACAATTGATGGTGATACAATGAATATAATGGAATGTTTTGGGCTCTACAAATTCTTTTTCCTGAGTATGTTATGATGTGCACAGATCCTTGATTGTGTTGCGTAAACTATTTACTTTCTATCTATTCCGTATTTGAACACTGTCACTGTACATTTTTATGCATTAATATATGAATCTACAAGGTGATAAGTTAGACCTGATATCACATTCTATCTAAACTCACATCACCATACACGTCTCGACTACTCTTCAGGTGAGACCTCCTTCCCTTGCGAAAGGTTGACTATGCCAGTGTACCTAGACTACAACTATGCCATTTGTTGGTAACCTATGAGAACCCTAGTCTTGATCTCATGATAACATTACCATTCCTAGGCTCTCTCTCTATATATTGTACTTTTCAATTCATGAAAACGCAATGTTTGACTGGGCAAGGATTATTCTCAGCGAATTATTGTTTCAGTTAGAAAATTTAAGAAGAAATAAAATATTTTACATGTCCTCACACTTGATTTTCTCCATTACATACTGTAACATCTTCAAAGGCTTACCTTTGTCTAAGCAAATCAACTGTAAACTTGACAGTGTTCAAATGTGGTATCCCTCTCTTTGGAAATAGAAGGCTACATACCACTTCTATGAAGTAAACAATACATTTATTTCTTCCTTCAAAAAACTTATTCATGGACCAAATACATCTATATTGTCTCTAGAAGCAACAACCTTCTTAGATAAGAGCGAAAGCTTTGAAGCAATGGATAATTTCAGTGTTATTAGGCTTTATTGCTCTCGTGATAAACTCTCATATATTCCATATTAAGTTTTAGATAAGATACTTGTTGTTGAAATATGCGAGAGGTACAAATTTTGGGTCCATTTCTTTAACAAAAAAAGAAAAAGACAGTTTATCCCACTGTAATGTCTCTCCATTTTTAAATAAGATACTAGTTGTTGAAATATGGAAGCAATATAAATTTTGGGTCCATTTCTTTAGCAAAAAAAGAAAAAGACAGTTTATGCCACTGTAATGTACCTCTGTTTATGAATATTTGAATATTTTAATTTGGATTATTTATATTGAGGAAGTTTTTGAGAAAAAGACTTATGTTAAAATTATATCATCATAAACATTTATGATAAATAATATTTTTAATTTATTTTATTTAACTAGAGACAAATCGAATAGAGAATCCAATTATAAAAGAATAAACCGTTATTCCATGGGAGAGTGAAAAGAGATAAAAACCACCAGAGTAAATATTGTCCATGAGGACAAGTGTAAACCTACTCTCAAAGATGTGGGATGTGAGGGAACAAGCTAGCAAAAATTTAGGCCAAGAATATTCCCTACGGTTAGGGATGAGTCTAACTTGGAAAAAGGACCTAGGTAAGCTATTATTCTCCTTGGCGAAACAAGGAAAGACAAGTATAGAGGAGACATGACATTGTAGAGTACTTATGCAGGGAATTTGAGTTTGATGGTTGTGAGAAAGAATCAAACTCTAAATTTATCTAGAGAAGGTTATTGAAATTTTCAGTCCCTATGGAATAATGGTTTAGATTTGGGTGTGACAGGAGAAAGTGACTTGGCTATTCTAGTCTATGGTTGGGAGGAACTCGTTTTCTATTCAATTTGTTTCCAGATTTGAAGCAGGATCAGATATGTGATTTCTAATCTATTTTTCTGTACCAATAGCTATTAAATATTTAATCATTATTTATATTCCTATATGAATTTATTATTATTTTCTGTTAAAGAATATTGAAAGATTTACAATGATATCACAGTAAAGAAAATATTGGAATATGTGAAATATTTAATGGCAAAAAATATTGTATCAATAGAATATTTCTTTGCCGCAATAAATATTAATTCATATTGAAGAAATTGAAATACAAGAAATATTTATAAAATACCATTGCAGAAAAGGAATTCATACTTTCTTTTTATATATTTATATAGTAGGGAGTTAATGCTAGTTTGTATACTTCTATAACCCTGATATTTAGTTACAATAAGAATCTAACTTTAGAGTTTCAACAAAAGAAATAAAAGAATACACTATTTTTCTTTACATGGCTGAGAAATATGACTAATTGTTTTACATTGTGAACTTACATGAATATTTCTTCCTATAATGCAATTTTACAAATAAAATAATGAAGCACACATGCAAACATAAGTACAATACCTGTATATACTCATATATTTCAATTAGATATAAATAGCTTACCAACATGGATACATAAGTTATAGACTTCTATATATTCAAATATAGATATACAACTAGAAGAAGTAGCACAAATGTTTCTATCACAGAGTCTAAGCTGTGAAAAGATAACACAGTAAAAACCCTATAATAGAATAAAGTTAGGGTTTATTATTTAAATTATAATATGTGTTAAAACCATAGTAAAACCTAGTTTGTTGAACTCCATAGTCAAGACCTTAATATTAAATATCAAACATACATTCAAGAATGGTATTAAATGCAACCTAAAATCATTGACTCGACGTTAGAGCCGAGATGGGGACCTCTGGAGAAAATGTTAATGGGTAAGAGAAATAGATTATCGACCTCAAGCCGTGAGCTTATAATATATGTATTTATGTGTTTATTTGAAAAAAAACTAAAACCAAGACTAAGTCACGGTCTATGCAAATTTATACAGAGAGAAGTTATGAAATATCCTTGACCTGTATTATACAAATTGCTCAAATTGCAAGTCTCGACCCTAGTATTCAAAGTTTGGGTAAGCTAGACTATCTACCATTAAGGTCAAAAGCCTGGATTTCACATTGGGTTTCATATTGACCTGCAAAACCCATAACAAAGACCTTTTATAAGTTTCTTGTGCGCGTTACAGGAATAGTGAAATAGTGAACTATTTCCCTATCAGCGTGAATGATTCACATGGTACCTGGTAAAGGAGTTGTAACGTTGATTTTGTGGAGTCGAAGCCCTACGTCGCAACCCAAGTTACCTACGCCATTTGCATGGTAGGGTTAGTAACCCCCTGTTGGGTTCCTATTGCTACTTGGGTGAGCAAAAAGATGTCCCTTAACTATCTAGTTAGGCTAGCAAGACAACACAACAGTTTGTTAGTTGATTAGTTGTTCAACTAAATAGAAAACAAGAAATAAACAACAAAGAAATAAAAGCTAAACTAAGCATGCAAAAACTCAAATGGATGCATGAAAAAGATACAAGAAATAGCTACCAAATGAGAATGATCTTCAAAATGATAACACCTAGGAAAATTATGGGAACTTATGAGTCCCCTCTTCCTCGGGAGGGCTTATGAATCCCCCAAATACAAAGATTATCTCTTCTAACAATGGCTAAAAATGGAAATACAATGGTGAAGACTTGATTGTTAGACTTCTCAAGAGGAGAGAAGTGAAACACTTGTTATGAATGCTCAAAGAATTCCAGGAGAAAGATGGCTTATCTAAGACAAATTGAACAACATAACAATACTCACAATTCTTCTTCGTGTATGCACACCATGGTCATGTATTTATAGGACCAATGCAATATTTTTTTTATCTTGCTCATGGTGTGAATGGGATCCCTTTGAAGGTACTTCCCATCCTTTTAATATCCCCAAGGAAAGATTTCAGGTCGATCTTGTGGTCTTTTCATGGTACACTTTGACCTGGAAGTGGTTGAGGCCCGACCAAATGCATCAATGTGTCATTTCCACATCTGCATGGGTTCTTGAGGAGGCAATCACGTGGTCCATGCAATGTGTGCATTCAACGATGTGTTGGCTCACGCAGATGTTTGCGAGTAAGCCTTGAGAAATTAACGCTGAAATTCAATGAACATTTGCATAGTTTTGCTTGTTGAACATTTTATGTAAATGCTTGAGGTGTGTTTATTAATGTGTTGTGCTATTATTGTCTTCAACCATTATCTATATTGTGATGTGCAATTTTTCAGTGATAACAAACGCCCCATGATGTATGAGGTTAGGAGCATACATATAGCCGAAATACATCATTGTTTCTTTTGGTGATGATGTCATTGTGTAGAAGCGTGAGAGACTTTGTATTGAGGAATAGTGAGAGYGATCCTTCAGAGGSAGAGGGGATGAATATGTGCACCAAGTATTCTCCAAAAAACAAAATGTTTTTACAAACAAGGTGGGCATGCCCCATGCTCGTCTCATGAAACGAGAATGATATGATTGCAAGTGAAAATTGTTGATGAAGTGGATGTTTGCATCGCCCTCGGGGGAATAAATAATGACAGATGACGGTTCTGTGGAATGAACTAGTTGTGATTCAATAAATAGGCAATGTTGTAATATGCTGATAACTCATAGGCATTGATGACCTAGCAAATTCAGAGGTCTTCGACGATTACTAAAAACTGCAACGGTCGCATAGTAAGACCCACCGTAACATGAAACTGTGTTGATGTCGAATGATATGGGGGTCAATGAAATCATAAAGTAATGATGACTCTTTCTATTTCGTCTGAGACTACTCATCAATAGTGGAATGAGAGACGAGATACTGCCACCTTCCTGGAAACTTGTGTTGATGTTGACAGGGAATGGGCGTGATTGCAAGAAGCAAAGGGATTCTTGAATTGATTTGATCAAAGTGGTATCATGAACTATATGGAGGAAAATATGGATGAAATGGTGACATGGTGAATCTACCAGGTTCCTTTTGCCACTTGGGTGAGAAAAAATAGGTCCCTTAACTATCTAGTTAGGCTAT
>JASDQU010205514.1:51975-62713 GCA_032191745.1 Picea mariana
CCCTCTTGGGATACGTCCACAAATATTTGGCTCTCATCTCTTTTATTATAGTCGTTCTGTCACTACAGCGCCACACACTTACAACTCTTCCCCGTTGGGTAAGATCTATATGAGGCAGACTAAATCGCACCAGGCTCCTCAGCCTGCCATCTAACCCTCAAGATCCACCCTCCTTCGTCCTCTCTAACTCAACAAATTACCAAAATAGATCATACAAAAAAATATTACATATCGGTTCACTACAACATCTCTCTCTACAATAATGACTTATCTCTAGAAAAATCCAACCCCTTATAATACCTAAGTATATATATTTATACATTTCTAGCTCTTCAGCCTTTACAATACATTACCAAAACCTTAACCCTACCGTCGTTAGGTCTTCCATGCATGCACATGTGCTTTTCTTCCTTCCAACTATCGCTTTCCTCGTGCATGCTTTCTTTCCCAAAATAGTCTTTCTTTCCACTTTGGCCCGCCTCCAACAGGCCCCCAACACTGACATGTGGCTCATCCCAAGCCACCTAACCTTTGTGTGCTTCGTTGATCTCCTTGGTGATCGCCTAGAACTTTTCCTTAAGCTCTGCTGCTTGTGTCTGCACCTGCGTGGTCTTATCCTTGATTGTGTCTACTACTTGGACTGCAACTTTGTCACTAATCAATCCTGCGCATTCTGCCTCAGTCTGTGCTATCTGTGTTTTATATTCCTCTGCTTGTGCAATGATTTCTGCTACTCGCTCTTGAAGCGGTTCCATTTGAGCTTGACACTCCTATTTCTGTGTTTGCGCAATGGTGAGTTTAGCCTATAGTTTCTTCATATCCTACACCCCTTTGACGTGCTCTGTGATGGGCATTGTATTCTTCCTCTGCTTGAGGTCTTGGACAATTGTGCTGATCCTTTCTTGTTCATTGTCTCACCTTTGGATTTGTTGATCCTCCTCTAACTTTGTCCAAAGTTGTGTTGCTTTATCGACCAAGTCAGCTATTGTGCTGACCCATTTCTCTATCTCTTGTAGTTGTTTTACTACTTCCTTTGCTCCTTTACTGCTAGTGGAGTAGTGGGTGTGAGATGCTCATAGAGATTCCTGATCTCCTTCTGATATTGATCGATTGCTTGCACAATCTGATCAATCTTTTTTGTTGCTGTAAGTTCATTCGTCTGAGCGGTCTTTGGAATCTTCTCGTATGTTCCTGTGACTTTATTCTCCAATCCATTCCTGCGCTCCTTCTCCTCTTGGGTTTCGAGCTTAGCCTGTTCACAAATTATTTCCAGCACGTCCCGCTTCTCTGTTGCCTGCTACAATTCGGCTAAGTCTGTGCGTTCACAAGACTGTACCTCANGATCTTTGGATGGTATCTGTGACAATACCAGTTGGATTTGAGCTAAGTCTTTTAGAGGTGTTTTCCCCACGATCTCATCCATGCACAACATACTGGGTGTGAAGTGGAATGTTGCGCTCGACTGGGGTATTGTATGAAGTGTATCACGCTCGCCTTCTTCCAATCTTTCCTCTGTCTGTGGTGCCGATGGACCTGTTCCCATGCTGCTGCCTACTGTCTGTACTTCCCCAATTTGCTTGAGGATCTGCCACATGTCTTCCATCTCCTCTTGAATCCTGTCCCTGTGGTGCACAACATTGTCAAAATCCTCGGATAGACAATCCTGGACCATTCGGGATATCATTTCTCCATCGTCCTCCATGATCGTATAGTCTGAAGGTGTTATTTGCACCTTCATATTCTTGTGTGCTCCTCCTATCTGCATGGCCGACCTATTATTCCCACCTAGTTTCTGTGGATTGGGACTTGGTGTAGTCCCCTGCGTCGCCTCGGTCTGTTTCTGTGACACTTGAGCCAGCTGCGTAGTGTTCTTTTTCCTCTTCTAGGTCCCTGTCTTAGCTGCCCCTTCATTTGTCTGTGTTGTTTTTGTCTAGCCCGTCCTTCATTTCTTAGGCACTTGGACTTACTGAGGCTACGTTTTCTCATGCCCTACCTACTCTTCTGCTGTCCTTTCTGGCAAGTCTTGGGTGAGGATTGGAATCTTCCATTCATCTTCCCAGTCTTTGATCACCATGTTGATGTCACCCTCTGTGATACAGTAGCGCATTTGTAACCACTACTTATTGGGGTCCTTTCGCCCCTATATCCACATCATATGTCATGTGGCCTTGAAGTTGGCGATGTCTCGATACTATGCGACAACCTCTAGTGTTATTCTCCACATGTTACTGATGGCCTCCTGCAAATCGCACAGGTATCCTTCAAATATGGACCCGTTCATCCTTTTGTGCCTAATGTCTGACGTGGCTTTCAACAATAAATATCTCACTCCCTGATTAGGTCTGGGTCTGGTAAAGGAAGTTACATATCTTGGTTCCCTCCATCCCATAAAGGCTATTAACATGATTAACCATGAATAGTGAAACTCTGTTCCTAGATCTTGTGCATCCTTGCAGTGATCTAGGAACAAGTTCAAGAGATAGGGTGCCCAACTCACTGTGGTGCCCTCAACACACTGATCTGCAACTGCGACAACCCTAGGCAGAACTTCCTCCCTGCAACATTTTCTTAGCATCTTATCGGCTAAGATTTTTGCACCCATTTTTGTTCCGACATCGTTGATCCTTTTGATAATGATTCCTCGTGTCCCCCTATCGTTACCATACTTATTCTTCATCTCTTTCGCTAGTGCTTTCTCCTTAGATTTGTCATCAAGAAACTGTGCGTGATCCATGCCGTGGGATGGCAACCCTGTTATGTTCGCAATAATATCTGTCTATTGAGATGATCTTTTCTAACCATATGTCCTTGCCATCTCTAGTTGGTGCAATTAATGCGACATCCCATCAGTCTTTTCCGACATTCAATTCCGCATAAATTCGTCGTTTCGTACTGCTTTTGCCATCTTTGTGTTTCCCACTTGTTTCCCTTTTTACTTGGTCATTTTCTTTTTCTTCATCGAGTTTGTGTTCCTAAGTATGTGTGCTCTTTTTTTTTTCTTCCTACGCACTGTGACTCTGTTGGTTCTTTTTGATATATTATTTTTATTTTTTGTTTATTTTTATTTTTTTACTGCGCGGTGGGTGGTACACTATCCTTGTACAACTTCAGTCAGCTCCCATTGAACATCCCTCTGAGTTCTGCACCTAATAAGTCTTTTAGTTGTACAAATTCTCCATCTGTGACAATCTATACTTCGTACGGTCCTATCTAGTGCATTCTTATCTTTTCTGGGTGTTGAAACGATTTGTTGTCATACATCAGTACTAGATATCCTTCCTTGAAGGTTTTCTTCTTGATTTGTCTATCATGCTAAGCTTTGTCCCTTGATTTCTAAACTTGTTGGTGGAACTGTACTAAGATTCGATCTTCCTCTATGGTCATCAACTGGTTTAGTCTCTCTTATACTGTGCCTCGTTCCCTCATGTGTGTAATTGCTGCTACGCACAAACTAGGTACCAAAAAAAATCTAATGGCACCACTTCTTCTTGGCCGTATACCAGTTTAAATGGCGTGTGCCCTGTCAAATATTTGCATGTAGTCCTGTAGGCCCATAATACTGCTGGTACTTTGAGGTCCCAGTCGTTCCTTTTGATGTTACAGATCTTTGTCAGAGCATTCTCAAGGATTTTGTTAAATGATTCCACTGTGTCATTTTCCCATGGGTGATATGGTGTGCTCTTTTGATGATGGACTTCAAACTCTTCAGTCATCGCACTGATAGTGTTGTTTATGAAGTGCATGCTTTGGTCGTTCATCAGAAATCTTGGGCATCCAAATCTAGTGATTACTTATTCAAATATGAAGTGTGATGCAATCCTTCACTGGTGCAGCTTCTGCCCATCTTGTTAGTTACTCTGTTGCGGTGATAATGTACCTAGCTCCTGTTATTTTTGCTAGTGGCTTGATTGGTCCCACAAAGTGTATTTCCCAATATCGAATGCCTGCAATGTTACCTATGGTCATAACGATATTTTGTCCCTTCTATTGGGTTTGCCTACCCTTTGACAGACWTCGCATCTTTGAMAATACTCCTTCRAGTCTCGATGAATGGTTGGCCACCATAGTCCTCCGCACAATACCTTCTGTGCGATAGCTTTGCCGACATACTWCCCTCCTTCTATTCCTTCRTGGGCTACTGCTAAAACTCATGGTCTTTCGTGTTCTAACACATATCTTCATAATATGCTATCCTCTCCCATTTTWTATAAGTTTCCTGCGATCAATTGATAGTCTGCATCTCAGACTWCCAGGTTTTTCTTCTGCGCGGTGTTATATTCTTGCGGCAAAGTACCTGTGCTCAAGTATTGAATGATATCTGCGAAGTATTCATCARTGATCTGGACTGAGAATAACTGTGCATCTAGGAAGTTGTCTTCTAAATTCATAGGTTCTTCTCCGTTTGTGAMCCTTGATAGGTGGTCAGGTCCYGCATTCAATTTTCCTGGCTTAACTATTACTTCAAAGTAAAATTCTTGAAATAGTAGTAACCATTGACAGATTMTCCCCCCCAACACTGGCTTGTTGACTAGGTATTTAAGGGCTGAGTGATCTGTGAACATCTTAAAGTGTTTCCCCAATAAGTAATGTCTGAACTTCTGCAGTGCATAGACCATAGCTAGGCCTTCCCTTTCTGTAGTGTTATAGTTCTGTTATGATTCTGATAACTTTCTGCTCGCAAATGMTATCGGGTGATCCAAGTCTCCCGCTCCTCACTRCGCCAMGATAGCTCCAAGTGCTATGGCTGATGTATCTACATGCACGYGGAATGTCTTCTCCCAGTATGGAAATACTAATATTGGCGCGATGACCATTGTTTCCTTTAGGGTATCCAAACCGTGTTGACACTTGTCGTTCCACTGAAACTTTGTATCATTTCTTAACAACTTTTCCATTGGTGCAGTAATCTGCGCATACCCTTTGATAAATTTCCATAGTATCCCATGTGTCCCAACGTCGCTCTTAGTTGACAAACTGTTTTTGGTGGTGGTAAGTTAACAATTACTGCAATCTTTGCAGGATCTACTAATAAACCTTATTTGCATACTATGTGGCCCAATAGTATCCCAAACGATGTTCTGAATATGAATTTCTTTATGTTCAATGATATCTGGCACTGCCTACATATTTCTAACATCAGTCGTAAGACTTCTACATGGTCTTTCAACAAACTATACACTGTCCTATCATCCAAGTATACCTCAAGAAATTGGTGGATGAATTCCTTAAACACAATGATAACTACTTTGGAGAATATTGCTGGTGCATTCTTCAGTCCAAAGGACATGACTATGTACTGGTAGGATCCCCATTCTGTCACAAACATGGTCTTGTATCTGTCTTCCTGTGCTATTTTGATCTAATGGTAGCCTGAGAATGCATCAGTAAATGAGTAAGATTCATGTCCACCTACATTCTCTAACACTTCATCCGTGAAAGGTGTAGGGAAAGGGTCATGTAGCAATGCATCGTTCAACTTCCTCAAGTCAATGCATATCCTTATTCCTCCTTGTTTTTTGTCCTGCACTACCATCAGGTTTATCCATTCTGATTCTTCAATCGGCTCTATGATTCCGGCTTCAAGCATCCTGTCGATCTCAACTTTGACTTTTTGATTATATACTGGGTTCAATCTATATGGTCGGTGTCTGATCAGTCTCGCTTCAGGTCTGAGTGGTATATTCATTTCCCCTATCTCTCCTGCTATACCCTTCATCTTTGTAAATGTTGTGGGAAACAAGTCACTGTATTCGCACAATAACTCTGTTATGATTTCCACTATTTACTCATCCCAGTAATCTCCAATGCTGTCCATTTTGGGGTTTTCAACTGTCCTAATGTTAACTTTATTTACCTTGATCAGTGCGACAATAACTTCTGATTCTATTGGTGGACCCTCCACTTCTCTTTTGCCTTCTGCTTCTTCGATCTGAATATTGCGCGGATCATCTTCATCTGGTACTTCCTCTTACACATGGTAACATGACAACAATTCCTTGACTGTCTATTTGTTCCGCTATTGTTCCTCTCTTATGTGCTCGAATTCTGATTCCTTGATGAATATCACACCTCTTATCTGTTTTAGAGCTGCATCTATGTTGGGGTTCTCATGTTCGAATGAGAAAGTGACTGTAAAATTCTTTTGCAATGTCATCTAGGTCACAGTTCCTCTACGTAGTTCTTGGTCTGTGTACTAGTTCACATGTATGCCCTCTAGAGTGTCATGTAGGCATGCATCATTCAACTTTATCAAGTTGATGCATATCCTTATCCCTCCTTGTCTTTTGTCTTGCACTACCATCGGGCTTATCCATTTTGATTCTTCAACCTGTTCTATGATTCCGACTTCAAGCATCCTATCGATCTCAGCTTTGACTTTCTGCTTATATACTGGGTTCAATCTGTATGGTCGCTGTTTGATCGGTCTCGCTTCAGGTCTGAGTGGTATCTTCATCTCCCCTAGCTCTCCTGCTATACCCTTCATCTCTGTAAATGTTGTGGGAAACAGGTCACTGTATTCATGCAATAACTCTATTATGCTTTCCACTGTTTGCTCATCCTAGTAATCTCCAATGCTGGCCATTTTGGGGTTCTCGACTGTCCCAATATTAACTTTCTTTACCTTGATTGGTGTGGCAATAAATTTTGATTCTATCGATGGAACCTCCACTTCTCTTTCACCTTCTGCTTCTTTGATCTGAATATCGTGTGAATCGTCTTCATCTGGTGCTTCCTCTTACACATGGTAACATGACAACAATTCCTTGATTGTCTATTTGTTCTGGTGTTATGTGCTCGAATTCCGGTTCCTTGATGAATATCACACCTCTTATTTGTTTTAGAGCTGCATCTATGTTGGGGTTCTCATGTTTGAATGAGAAAGTGACTGTAAAATTCTGTTGCAATGTCATCCAGGTCATGGTTCCTCTACGTAGTTCTTGGTCTGTGTACTAGTTCCCTGGTATGCCCTCTAGAGTGTGTATGAAATGATGAGGCCATTCCTTTGGGGGTGTCAATTTCCACAATGTTCTGCACTTATCCAAGTGTTCCGTTGGTGCCCCCTGTCCATCATACCTCTATTGCTTGTTATATTTCTATTTTGCGTTGAACCTTATGCACAATAACTGCTTACATTGGTACCAATCTATGATTGTCTCTTTGTGTGCACCCCACCATCTTGCAGGTGTGACCTTGAGTGTTATATCAAGTGATAATAGTCTCTAATTCTCCAAGACTTCATATTCATACTATGCCAATAAGGTTTCTAATTTGTTTACTCTGTGGAAACTAGGTGGTTCCCTAACTCTGTGCCGACCCATCTTACTGCGTGGTCTATTCGTGCACATCTTCTCGTGGAAACTTCGTGTAGCCTTTGTTGCTATTTTTCTAGACTACTATCTGATTCTGTTGCACATGAAGTAATGCTCCAACAACTGAGTATCCCATCTGCAATTGGGTTTACATAATGCACAGTTTTTATATACAACCGACTGATTTCCTCTAGGTCTAAGCAAGTAGGTTCTTCAAAACTTTCCCCTTCTAATGGGTCTAATGGCGCAATGACCCTGTATTCTCCTGACTCAAATGTCATCTTTCTTGTATTTAATTTGATTATCTTCTGGTTATCAAACGCCCAATCCAAACCGAGCAACGCTGGGTAAGGTGTTGTGTCGTTCACTATTTCAATGACTTCAAAATCTGCTTTAGTGTGCATGCCATCTAGGTCTACTGTTACTCATTTCAGTCTACTGATTGGTAGAAATCTGTGTTGGTTTGCTAGTTTCAATTAGAAAGGTGAGTATCCTAGTGTGGGCTCTCCCATGCATTTCCAAGTCTTCTTTGGTAAGAAACTTACTTCAGATCCTAGATCCAGTATGACATCTCCCATGTTGAAATCTCTGATATTGGAATTCAGTCTGAACTCACCAGTGGTTCTTCTTCTTGTATGTAGGTGGTTGACTGTTTTTTGTTCTAGTTTGCCTTCCATCTCTATAATACATTTTTCTAATATGTTTTGCAATATTTTGACAGATGATGGATCATTCAATACTTTTACACATGATTGCAAAAAGCCTTTGACTGTACTTACTTGTCCCATGTGTTGCATTTCGTTGGTATGATCCAATAATGGAGGCATCTTGTACTCTGGTGCTACCTTGTTTTACTGTGCAGTTGAAGTTGACGCAATGTCTTCTTTATGAAATTCTTGTTTTTCTTGCCTAAATACCCCCTTCCCCTTTTGCGTGTCGAACTGCTTCCTTGGTTCGACGTTCTTCTTCACCCACTGATTTTATGCTGGCTCTTGTCGAACTGCGTCGTTTCTTGTTTTCGCTCCTCTGCGAGTAACTATGTTGATGTTCCATCCTTCATCTCTTACTTCGGTTGAAATCCACTGAACATTCTAGTTGTTCTGGTTCCCTTTTCTCCTAGATCTTTACTAATAGAGTTGGGCATTATTCTGTGTCATGATATGATGCGCGAAAATACATACAAGTCACCGGTGGAAGCGGGCATTCTTTCGCATAATGTCCTAGTTGTTGACAATTGTGACATACCACTAGTCCTCTACCTCGTCCAAAACCTCCTCTTGCTCATCCTCCACCTCTGTAGCCTACTCGATCTCCTCTTGACGCATTGTACTGAGGTGCCTGATTATACCGCGCGACATTGTACTGAGGTTGTGATGTGTTGTAATGCAGCTGCACATTATTATATGGTTGTTGCACAATATTATACTTTTGCTGCGCAGTGTTGTATGGCGATGGAACTTGATTAAACTATGGTGCGGCTTGCCCAGTCATCATTTCTGCCTGTACTCTATATGTATCTGATGTCCTCTCTCTCATCGGCTCCATGGTTCTACAATATTTGTCATCATGGCCCATTGACTTACAAAAGTTGCAATATGAATTCTTTGTCACTGTCTAGTATTTCTGCATCATCGTGTAGTGATATGGATCATGACTCGGTTTCTTGCAGATTTCACACCATAGTCCTCCAATTGGTAACGGATTTGGAAATCCTGCTACCATATACAGTGCGAATGTTGGACATTCGTTCTTGTGGTGTCCTTCCCTCCTGCATGTAGTGCACCAAATGACTTCTCATTTTTCCTTACTCTTATTCTGGTTTAGCTGAAACGTTAATTTCTTCAAATCCTCCTTCAATTCTTCGATAGCTGGGTTCGTCTGCTGATACTGATTTTCTTCTAGTTGTAGGGATTCCTGCAGAGCCTCTGCATGTGTCTGAAACTTCTATTGTTGCAATGTGTATTTTAAGTGTGGTAGCAGTGAGTTCACAAATAGGTGCCGATGGTGCATATCGGTCATGAGATATTTTAACTTTCCCTTCAGTCGCTTGAATCTCTGATTAATCTCCCATACAAAATCTCCTAGTTTCTGTCTTATTTCGACCATCTCGTTCATGTACTGATCCTCTGAAATCGGCTTCTGGAACTCATTTATCAACATTTTCTTGATGTCTTCAATTGTTCTAGTTGTCCCTGGTGGATTGTTTGTAGCTAATCTCATATACCAATCCAGTGCGCGATCCCTTAGTGTAATCTCTAGCTGTGCCAACTTAGTATCTTTATCTGTGATCTGTTTTTCTTCCCAAATCTTCTCACAGATGAACGCATTTTTTTTTGGGTCCTCCGATGCTTCTCCTTTAAATTATGGTAACCTATTGGTAGGGTCATGTCTTGCCATCCTGAATGTTGAACTACTACCTCTGCGCAGTGTAGATACTTGACTAGTGCTGCCTGAACTGACCCCTCCGATTGTTGTTCCTTGTGTAGATGTACTTTTTGCTGTCTGACTTCTTCTGAACTTCAATTTTCTAAACGGTGGTGCTCTCTTTGGTGTATTAGTCACACATGGGTTTATGGGTTCCACACTAACATTCATATGGATAGGATTGCATCCTTCTCTTCCCACTCTTGTACCTCTCGTCTTCCTCTCATATGTTGTGCACAATATTTCCTCAATATTCTCCACAACTCGAAGATCCTCTACCTCTTCCTCATCACTCGCCAAGCCTTCCCTCGCGGCTATGACTCTCTTCTTGGTATTCACCTTGTATTGGTAGGGTACTCCACTACGCATCTTTCTAGCTGTCACCATGATTAACTTGATCTGGTCGTTGTCCATCATGATTAGGTCCAAGGGTTCCTCCTCCTTTCCCTTATCCTCTCCTCCTTCCATTTCTCCTCTTTCTGTCAGTGCTTCATCCCTTCCCCCATGCACGTAGGGAAGTTTAGCTGTCTGACTCCATTGTCATTATGCCTTTGTTATATAACAATATTTTAATAGAAGTATACAACGACCGAATGTACCTTCCTCCAGGTCTGCGTAGAAAATATTTCTCTGCTACACTATACGACTTCGTTGTGTCTACTGCAAACTCTATTATAAAACTTGCCACAATACTGTCAAGCCAAAAATATACTGCGAGGGTGAATTTGTTGTTCACTTGCTGTAACTTCTTGATCTGTACTAGGATCCACTCTAACTATTGGATCCTATTCGTTGCGTGGTTATCCTTCAACCTTAGTATCCACTCCTACTATAGATGTGGAAAATTGCAGAAAAAGACTTCATGCAAATCAATAAACACATATTTCTCAAGATATTTGCGGGGTATTATTCTAGGGTTTCTGTTATCTTTCTGTGCAAACTCTAGCTCTTTGGTTCTTAGCCAAGTTTCGATCTCTACTTTTGTGGGATTCCACGGTCTCAAC
>JASDQU010205515.1:0-22043 GCA_032191745.1 Picea mariana
GATGGGGAGAGATTGATGTGGAGAGATAGTCACATTGACTATTGATGAAGAGCATGCCTTGTCTACATGTTGACATCAATAATTGGTAATTGGAGTTGACATCAATGTTGGTATTGCCATCAATGCCAAAGGGGGAGATTGTTGGATTGTGTTGTCATTGATACCAATGGTTTGTCATTGATGCCAATGGTTTGATTATTTGGGAGATTGTTGGATCATATGTCATTGATGTAAATGATTTGGTTTGATTGATGTCCTTGATTGATGTCAAGTAATTGATTGATATGATTCCCTTGATAAGAATGATATATGTCCAAGTGGAAACCAATTGATGAATATGGATCAATGAGTTGTCATTGNCAAAGATGAATCATTATTGTCTTATCATTGTTGATAAGGTGCACAAATGGATGAACTCCAAAGTGGTCCCCTTATGGTGAAATCCCTCACGGGAAGACGCTTTACCGATTGAGTTATCCTAGGAGAACAGTTGGAGGACCCATGCTTGTATGTGGAATAATGAGATGAAGATCAATGAAGTTGTTGGTGAAACTATCCTAGATGGATAGTGTTTATCATGCCATTTCTGGTGGCATGTGGAATGTCACATAACTCCTCACGGTTTGAGAGTTATGGCTTTACGAAGTTGAAGGACCCCCATATGATGGCTTGAAGCCTCAAAAGGTCAAAGAAGTAAAAGTGCTTAAAAAATCAAGAAAAATTATTTAAATGATAAAGTAAAGTGACAAAATCAAGAAGGAATATTCAAATGATAAAGTATTGGAGAACTTTCTATTCATCAAAAGTGGTTAACCCTAAAATAAGGAAAATTGGTTAAGTGACCTAAAAATGGGTTAAGTTACCTAAAAATGGGTTAAGTGACCTAGAAGATGAAAGTATAAATAAGAAGCTAGGATCTCTTGTAAAATGTACATTTTTTATAAGAATCCCTTTTTGTGGTTCAATGGAGAGCTTCTTGGTAATGTCTCTTGGAATATTGATGGAGAGCTTCTTGTGAGAGAATATTATTGTTGTGGATCTCTTGAGCATGATTGAAGATCTATTCCGAGGAAGAGAGCAAGAGGAGGATCTCATGGACACATCCAAGTTTCAGAAATATCGGAGATGTTGACGGCAAAAGTCTCGGAGTCCCAAAAAAACCTATTTTCTGATGCCCACGCGGGCTGTCTGTGTATAGGGTGTGTGTACACGCGGGGTGGTTGTGTATAGGTTGAGTTTACATGTAGGCTGAATCTGTAGAGGGAGCGTGGACTGAATAAAATCATGGATATTTTTGTTTGAGCTGGTGCCAAGCTCTTGGATGATGAGGTTCTAGATCTAAATTCTATGGCCTCAGATCTATCACTAAGACACTGGTATGGTTACATTATTGTCTTGATAGATGCTATTGTTTGATATGTTGTGAATGCTTAGGGAATTATTGGTATGGCTTCTATGATGTGGCTCAATTTGGTTGATTTGATGGATGGACTGAGCAACACTCTTGTGATTCAGTAGTAACATGATTGCTATGGTATACTAGCTATTTATACATGATTGAGATAGCATTCATATTGATTTGATGTGGAGCATGAGCAAGCTATTGGAGAGCTTGGATGTGTTGTGACTGGATGTGGTTCAGTTTGGACAGTGGAAGACAGAAGAGAAAGTGATTGCATGTTGTAGAGGATCTGGGCATGTTGCTCAGAAGCATATGTTTGTTGCATTATACATTGGTTGCGTTCACACGAGGACTGTAGTGAGCCAAGGCGTGTGCACACGTAAGCTGCACTACTGACAGGTCACGTACCTGTTGACAAATTGATATCTATTGAGGATCGTTGCCTCATCTCAGTTGGTGCTGAGGATGTAAGTTGAGTCTTGCATTATAGAGCTGGTGCTCTAGTAGATTTGTACTCTATTCAGTTGTTGCTGATAAACCCCAAGGATTGTAGTTTGTAATAAAAAGAAAATTGTACATACATCTTGTGTTCTNTGACAGCAATGGGTAATGAATAAATGTTGAATGCTAATTGATGAGTTTTTGTGCAAGAGGGAATTTTTGGGAAAAAGAGCCCCACACTCATTCACCCCCCCTCTAAGTGTCGTAGGTGTGTCCAATAGATAGATGTGGATGTACCTTCCCTGCAAACAAATAATTAGCAATGTCTACATACCAAGGTGAGTCAGAATATACTGCAAATAAATTTTCATCTGGAAAGGAATCATCTACAAGTGAATTATTATCATTTACATGTAATCTTGAGAGAAAATCTGCAACCACATTTTCTTTTCCTGGTCTATCCACTATAGTGATATAAAATTCTTGTAGTAGTAACAACCATCCTGTTACTCAAGAATTATTGATAGGTTTATTCATCATATATTTAATTTTTGTATGATCAATATGAATAAAAGTAGGATAACCAGTGACATAATGCCTGAATTTATTGATTGCATAAAGTACTGCCAAGAATTCTCTTTCAGTAACTGTATAATTTAACTCAGCAGGAGCCATGTTTTTGTTGATATAGTAGATGTCATAGGGTTTGTTTTCCTCCTGTTGCCCTAGTACTGCACCAATTGCAGTTTCTGAGGCATCTGAAGAAATGTGAAAAGGCAAAGCCCAGTTGGGCCCTCTCAAAATGGGAGCTGTGGATAATTTTTGTTTCAGATCTGTAAAAGACAATTCACAATTGTCAGTCCAACGAAATTCAACATCTTTTGTTAATAGAAAAAACAAGGGAGAGGCAAGTTTGGATTTTTTTTTAATGAATCTCCTGTAATATCCAGCATGCCCTAAAAAACTTCTTAACTCTTTATGAGTTGATAGAGTTGGAATGTCCAAAATTGCCTGGATTTTGGCGGGGTCTACCTGAATTCTTTCATAAGAAATGAAGTGTTCTAGCACCACACCTTCGCTCATCATCATATGGCATTTTTTTGTGCTTAAAGAAAGATGAGATTGTATACATATTTTGAGCACTTTTTCCAGATTAGTCAAGGCTTCATCAAAACTAATACCATAAGGTGTAAAATCATCCATGATTATCTCCATACAATCATTCACCATATCAAAATAAATACCAATTACATATCTCTGGAAAGTGGCTGGTGCATTACACAAGCTAAATGGGAGAACCTTGTAGGAAAATGTACCCCAAGGGTTGGTAAAGGTGGTCTTATCTTGGTCCTATGGAGCAATTTTTATCTGGTTATAGCCACTGAATCCATCTAGGAAAGAGAAAAATGTTTTCCCAGCTAGGTTGTCTAGAACCTGATCAATAAATGGTAGAGGGAAATGATCCTTCTGCGCGACCTTATTCAGGGCTCTATAGTCTACACACACTCTCCACTTACCATTCTTTTTAGGTACAATAACCAATGGTGAAACCCACTCGTTGTGTGATATAGGATAGATGAATCCAACATTGAGAAGTTTCTGCAGTTCCTCTTTAACTATTTCTTTAAGATTATGGTTCATCCTCCTTTGAGGTTGGCAAATGGGTCAGCATTATTCCTTGATGTATATATGGTGGGTGCATAGTTCAGAAGAAATTCCTTTCATATCCATGTAATCCCAGGAAAATTCCTCCTTATGTTCAATTAGTAACTTCATCAATCGGTGAGTTTCAGCAATAGATAAATCAGGATTGATGTTCAGGGTTTTTCCAGGCTCGATTTCTACAATGATGCTCTTAGAAATGACTTGGGGAAATAATTCAGTTGTTGTTGTTTCAACATTTTTTGTTACAACATTTTCTATTATAGCTGAATCGATTTGATTTATAGCAATTTCAGAGAACATTTATGGGCTCATCTCTTCCTGGGCAATAGGGTCGAAGATTCCAGTCAATTGGTAATGCGTGTTCTGTGTAATAACAAAGGGGTCAAAGATAAAATAGTTGATTAACTCATCCTCTGTCTCATCTTTGAAACTCAGGGATTTTCCTATGGTTAACATAGGCAGATCACTTTCATCCTCAATGTCCATCCATAAAGAATTTTTGGGTTCCATACTCGGTGTACCATGAGGATACAGGGTAATTGCTTTTGTGTCATAACCATCAGAGATGGTCATGGAACTAGATATACAACCGATGAAGGCATCAACTGTAGCTAACCATGGTATTCCTAGAATTAGAGGGTGGCCCCCCAGACGGGTTTTGGGTTGCAAAATGGAAAAATTAGCAGGATACTCCCATGAATCAACTGAAATGACTAAATCATCGATCACTCCTTCTGGTCTGATGGTGGAACGATTAGATAATTCTAAAACAGTAGGAATAGGTTGGACTTGCATTTTGAGTTGCATCAATTGTGTAGTTTCTATTGGCATAATATTAATTGCTGTCCCTAAGTCAAATAACACATGGGGAATAGGTGTTTGTCCAATTTTGACAGTTACTGTAGGGTTTCTTGGGTCACCATATTTAATGGGTGGGATTTTTCCTAACATCAGTTTAGACAAGTCCCCCACTACATGCACTGTGAGGGGGTCCCTAGGTTTCCTTCCAGGTCTTCTGATACAGAGATCTCTCACAGTATTGGTATAAATAGGGACATCTCTAATCGCTTGCAATATTGGAATGTTAACATGCAGGTTTTTCAATTCTCCTAAGAGATTGAAGGATGGTAATTCCACAGTTTTGGTAATTTTCAGTCTTTTAGGGAATGGGGGGTCTGTTGATTCTTTAATAGGTCGGTCAATTTATTCTGTATTGGTAGATGGTTTTTCCCCTGATTCCTTGTCTGATTTTGAATATGGAGAATCTTCAATTATGGGCTTGACTATTCTTCCTAATCTTAATTTTATCTCATCACAAGGCATAAGAGTAATAGACAGAGCTGGCACATTGTATATATCAATATTCTAAACGACCTTATTATTTGGGTTTGGGTTAGGTTTCAGAAGCATCTGAGGTCGTAAGGGAGGATTGTTTGTGGGGCATTGGGAGGTAATTGCAGCTGTTGTTGCTGATACTGGCGTTGGAATTGTTGTTGATAGAGGTTCGGTTGATGGTTTTGATAGTTAAGTTGTTGTTAGGGGCCTCTCCAATATGGGTTCCATTGCCCTTGGTGACTCTGTTGTTGGGGCATAGGTAACCAAGCATCCTGATAAGGAGGGAGAATTGGGTTTGGAGGGGGAGCATTCATTTGGCCATAAGGTAGCTGATTGTTCCAATAATTAAGTGTTGCAAGAGAGAATTGAGAGTTCATACCTTGGCCTCTTGGCTGCCATTGTCTTCTTTGTGTAATTAGATAGGCATCATCTGCTTCCTCATTAGTCGCCTTCATTGATTCTTTTACACCTGGTAAAGAGGGACATTTTTCAGTACGATGATCCAATTCACAAATAAGACATACCTGAACACTGTTCAGTGGGAATTCCCTTTTCGGATGTTTGTCTCTGCACTTTGGACAGAAAATGGACAATTCCTTTTTTCCTTCTGCTTGTTTTTGTTTAATCTGTAGAGTATCAATTTGTGAAGCAAAAGAGTTAATCATTTATTTTTTGAAATATTCTAATAGATTACCTATTTCTGCTCTTGTTGCCCCTCCATTGGCTGATTTTTGTACCCTTGAAAAAGTGGTATCCTTGGTAACTTACTTATTCCTTGTAGTTCCTTGAGAACATCTCTTGCAAAGATTTACAATGTCTTCATAGGATTCCTTTGATATATATTCCTTTCCAAGCATATTCAGCATGTCTAAACAATCATCTCTAACCCCATTTAGAAAAATAGTTTTCAGAATGTCCTTACTCACATCCGGATGTCCAGACCTTTGTATATTGTACTGGAGTCTCTCTACAAAATAATCAAGGGTATCATCCTCTTTCTGAGACATTTTAAATAGTTCCTCCATTCATTCCCGTGTTCGATCGTAGTCTTGGTACTTGTTCAAGAAAATATGCCTCATCTATACCCATGTTGAGATATTCTCTCCTCCAAGGCTCATGAACCATCTTAACACATTTCCCTTCAATGTGGATAGAAATAGTTTAAGTTTCTACGCAATAGTAGTGTAGTCATAGCTTCTACACAGAATATCAAATTCAAACAGAAACTCATCTGGATCCTCAGTAGACAATCCATGGAAATTTGGTAGGGATGAAAGAGGTATGTTATTCATAGTAGCTATCCCCCTTGTAGGAATATTAGTAATAGGAAAAACCAGGGTAGAGATAGTATTTTCATCATTTACCTGATATTCATTGTTCTGTGGCTCCTCTCGGTTGAACTCCTCTTCATTATCTCCTATATTTTCCATGGATGCTCTCTCTCTCCACTCAATACTGTAGGTGTACCACTCCTCCTTAGTGACTATCGGTTCATCGATTTGATAAACAACTTCTTCTGTTCTTTCTCTTGGCCGAGCTACACTTCCTTGATCTTCAATATTCTCCAGTGTTTCTTGTTGATTTGTTGATGAAAATTCTTCATCTCCGACTTCAACTTCAGCTTCATCCCTTGATGAAAGCAATGTTTCAAACTGGGGCAGTTCTGATGACTGAGGAATATGTCTCCTTGGAGGATTTAAAGGGCGAAAGATAGATCCTGAAGAAGAATATGCTCTAGCTATAATCTCATCAACAAAGGTTGGTCTTCCCAGTGCAATTTTCCTTCCTCCACGTCCTCTGGTACTTGTAGGGTTAGTATTTTTGGGGATACACCCTCTTGTTCCTCGATTCATGCAGGCTATTCATTCCTAAGAAAATAAAACTAATGTGCTTACAAGAATCTATAATTATCTTCCCCGGCAATGGCGCCAAAATGTTGGGCACTTTAATTGTCTAAATAAATAGATAATTAAGGTGTTCAATATAGATTGTCAAACCCAGGGAAGTTTTGTTATTGCAATATAATTGTGCACAGTCTATGCTAGATTATGGAACCAACATTTATTCAAATTGCAGTAAGAAACCTAATTGAAAGGTTGAACTTTAACACAAGTTGTTGACACAACTGGAGCTTCTACAGAATCGAAATAACACTTGCATAAATGAAATCTTGAACTGATGGGTGCATAAGAATCCTGGATTATCTAATCTATTTTAACTTTCTATTTTACTCTTGTAAAACAAAACTCTGTGATACTTGCTAAAAGGAGACCTACTTAACTGCAAAAAAGGAATTCACACTTTTTTTTTCAAATATTAAATCTAATGTAGGAAACGAAAGAAATTCTCCAGCGGTATCAAATAATTTTACTCTAATTCTCATGAGACACACAGATGTGCATTAAACATGAAATAACTAATTGTAACAACAAATATATGCTAGAAATGCTAAACAGATCAATTATCCAAATCAAAGCAATTAATCTAAACAACAAAAAAGAGGGGAGTCTGTGAGGAAGGTGGGTCCTTTCCTTCTCACTGAATCCACTCAAAAATAGACCACAATATATTAAATAAACTCAATTCACTTTTATTAATTCGCCAGAAAAGGTTCAGATACAATGTGCTATTCTTAACTCTTTGTTCACAGCTAAAATTTGTCCCTAATCATCACAAAGGCTCTGCTATTTAAAGACAAAGTCATTTAGTTGAAAACGGTCTCATAAGAGATTTGAGAATCGAAGATTCTCAAGCTGTTCGTATGATATACACAATATGTTAAATGATCTTCATCATCAATGTGAACCAAAACGTGTAACAAACTTGAGGATCAACCTTCATGATTTGAATTTGCATGAGGGACCAGCTTCCAGGATCAGTGGATATCTATTTTAGCAAGTGTAGTAGCTTCCAAAAAGGGTGTGCAATTGTGGTAGTCGTGTAACAACATGTAGAGTTGGTGCACAACTGTAACAACCTTGTGTAATAGCATCAATCTTTCTTCAAGATTTGGTTGTTCTACACGTATGAATCATTAATTGAATATTCATGGGTGAAATATGAGAAACATTACCAATCCAACATGTTAAAGTGAATAAAATAAAAAAGAAAGATTAATAATGCATACCTTGGGAAAAAGGTTCTTAGAAAACACTTAGTAGGCATTTAGCATAGAAAAGGTAAGGTTGAATGAGCAAAAGAGATGGTGAAAAGGGGACAATTCTGGGTCCTAACACCCAGTTTGAGGGTGTTTTGGTTGCATCAAATGTGTACTCGACCCCCTTCGAGCATGTATGTGCCAAATGAAACTCTCTTGCTTCTACATCTGCTTTCATAAATGATGGTGCAATTGATTGTCTACGATGCAGTAAAAAATTCCCTTACATGTATAAAAATTTCCTCAACGCTGCCATCCAAACCGTCAACAACACAATTGTACATTGTACAATTAGACAACCTCTGTTACAATATGTGCTTTTTGGGTTAGCAGAATTTCCATATGAAGTATACCTACAGAAAAAGGAAAACAATGTCTACATGCTACGCAACTTTTGTATCCATAGAAAATTTACATTAAATGAGAACAATGCCATACTGAATATCGGCTAAACCAAAAAAACAATTCCATATCAAGCATTGGTAGGAAATGAAAAACTCTCATGTGTATCTGTCCATGCTACCCAATGATGAAATGAATAGAGTTTTGTAGTGCCATGGAAAATTGAATCGGAAGCACATAAGATTGTTCAGTCCAAGAATGAGAAGCATGAGGAAAAACCCCATACAAAGAATCCAACTGTGAATAAATTAGGTCCATCCCTTAAACCATCAAAACGGCTTGCTCCTCTAAACGGAACCATCAAGCATTTCCAATAATATTGGAAATTTGGCATTGTTAGAACTGGTAATGATAGAACATAGTACTATTAGAAGCAAATGTTCATAGTGATATTGCTTCATGGTAAAATAGTAATTGGCAAGTTTCTTGGTGCCCATTTGGGGATTTGGTTATAGATGGGATACAATGCCCAATCTCTGCTGGTTTTGTGTTGTCTTTTGTTTGGAAGAATTTTGTTCATGTGCTTTCGTGCTGTAGTTCAGGGTTCTCATGCGCCTAGTTATTTTCTCATGGGAACATATCCCACATGTAAGAGAAAAACAATGCCACATGTGTTTTTTTTATATCAAATTGTTTGATGCATAAGTTGATGTGTAGTTGTATATGGACCCTTGTGGGATCTCCGTTAGCGCCTTCTGTGTTCAAGCATTTCCTTATGCCTCGATTTTCAATACATTTGGTGTTTACTTGGATCTTGGTTGTATTATTGGTTCTGGAAAATTAATGATACATTCAAGATATTAGCGGTTTTTCTATGATCTTAAAGAATATACAAGACCTGCTTTGAATTTTAATGTAATCTCCGTGAAGCAAATGTAATATGTATATCATTTTTTCACTTTTACTTGATCGATGAAATTACCAAAATTCATCTTCAGAAATATTTTGAAATAAAAGGATATATGTTATGTGAAGTCCAATGGAACTATCATATCAACCACAGAAAATTAAAATTAAAATTAAAATTCTTCGTTGTTATACTTACGGTGAAGTTGACAGTATAATAATTTCACTTGAACATCCCAAAATTGATTTTCCTATAGCTTTTTATGCTTCTCTTATGCAAACACATCCTGGAAAGTATAAGCATGACTCACTTTATCTATTCCTTGATTGAAGAGCCTGTTCACCTGTTTAATGCACTTCATAGTTACTGTTAATACCATCAATGGGGATTTGTTAACACCAATTCCCACTTCCAAAAATTTCCCTCCCCTTTCTTTTTTCCCTCTGCTTTCTCTTTCTGGTTATTTATTCATATTTCGGAAAATGTCTAGGTGCGCGGGTTGGCGGATTCACGTGTTCATATTTCCACTAATTCTTTTATATCACGAGTCCGACCAACCGCTTCCCCATTCCATATTCAACAACTTTTTGGATCACGGGTTCCCGGGTAGGCAGGCTAAACATTGTGTTTCCATTGTTCTGTTGCTTGCAAACAACACCCAGACTTCCCCGATCTACAAAATGACAACCAAATTCGCCTTTCTTTTTCCTTTACTTTCCCTTTCTAGTTACTTAAGCATTTTTCTGAATATGTATCATGATTTTATATACAACACCTGAAGTTTTGCGATATACAAATTGACCTTCGAAATCCGTTATTATGCCCTGTTCCCTGTTACACATTTTGCAATCAAAAGTTCGGAGACATACAATTTGACCATCGGTCCCTCATGTCTCTTGAGTATAAATTGTGACCCTATTTTTAAGCCCTCAATTATGCCATGTTCCGAATATGTCTCATTCTTTTATATCACAAGTTCGACAAACCATTTCCGCATTCCATACTTGGCCCCTATTTCCATCGTCGGTTCCCAACCATGCTTGCTCATCATTGTGCTTCCATTGTTCTGCGACCTACAAACAACACCCTAAGTTCCATGATATAAAAATAGACCGTCAAATTCCATCATTATGCCCTGTTCCATGTTACACATTTTGTAGAATGTTTTTTTGGAAGGCCCTATAATTCACTTTCCATTACCATGGGTAAATAGAATTGTTTTTGGTTACAGGGGCATGAAGGAATAATAAAACATAAAGACATTTTTCTCCCATAATCATTAACATCCATTTATGTCAAGGAAATGTGGATGGTTGGATAAAACACATGGCAAGCAACACAGAGAAGCGTGCTCACTGGTGTATGGGTTATATCACATGAATGCGAGAACCATGCATTTAATGATTTGTCTTGGGTTAATGAGATTATTCTCTATTATTTCCTTATTATGCCCTATTTTTCATATAAATACAACCATCGAAGACAGGGAGCCTAAAACACGATGAAGGTTTTGTTCTCAAGCCAAAGAATGGACTCAAATGGACTTCCAAGCTTGCATTTAACCTTCCAAGGAGTTCGTTGACAATAGAAATTACCCTTACCCTAGGATGGCCAATGTATTTGGCCTTCAATTTTTAGGAAGGAAGTATTCCCATTTTGCCTGCAACTATGATACATATGGCCCAATTTACAACAATCGAAAGAGATTTTGAAGCAATTTGTAGTGAACGTTGGCTCTGTTCAAAGTGAGATAAGAAAAGAAAAAAACACGATTATGTTGAAACTATTTTTGAGGAAGATGTCATTGGACTTTTATAGGACTATTTCTTATGTTTCAATTTATTGAGTTACTTGTGCCACAATCTATGGGTTCAGATACAAATTTTCAATCTCCTTAGCAAGGAGTTCAACATAGAATGAGAACAATGAAGGGAGATTGCACGATCGCTTTTGTATATAAATTCAAGTGCTTATTGGAGGAAGCTGTGAAATTCATTTGGTATTCGTTTCTTCTTCATCAAATCCACAAGGGTCAAATTTGCTAGATTTAATTTTAGCTCACCTTGCACAGTTTTGTGGGGGCGGATTATTTTATTGAAACATGAAGCCGAAAGCGAGTGGAGGCCATATCACAAAGGCCATCCTCTACCCAATCATCCAAATCCAAAAAATGAGCTCGTCTTTCCTCGACATTTGCATCTGCTTGCCAATCAAAGCACTATCTGGTTCTACTATAGCGAGTTTGTGCCCTGAATTGGCTAGTGAGGATTTGGAAATGGATTCCTATGGTACAGCCTCAAAGCTATATTCTATGAGTTTGCGGGGTGATGTTTTGGAGACACAAGTTTAGAGGAACTACATTCACTCACACAACCATCAATCCCACAAATGTGAAACTTGAAAATCTTCAATATGGTTCCACTTTATTGAATATAATCACTGGGCATGAGGAATCAATTTTTCGCATTTGTTCTTGAAAGCATCAATTTATACCAACCACCACTAGACTTCTAAACTCAACTGTTAAGTGATGTAGAATCATGACAAGTGGTGAGTCAATTAAGTTTTCCAATCCATTGTCATAGGTTGTCTTGTTGGATCTTCATCAACTCCAACAAGAAACATATCCATAAATTATATTGAAAGCAAAAACAAGATGCAAGAAGCACTGTAAAACAATAAAAGGTAGACTCATGATGCAGAAGACAAAGGGTGATAGAAGACAAAAAATAGATGGTGAAAGACAAGGAAACAAGACTCTCGTTGGAAGAGGTAAAGAACAAAGAAGACTTCATATGAAGTTATGTAATGCTTAAAGATGAGATGTAAATGGGCATATCTAATGGGCATGTAATTTGTTGGGCATTTAGTAAAGAATGTGGAATTTTTGTACTTGAGATGAAATGATGCATATATGTTGTAGGGGGTGCATGATCGGTAGTACTCGACACCCTAAAGGTTTTTGGTCCAAAGTAGTAAATATTATGATCCAGGTGGATATCGGTGGCCACCCACCTTTTACAACTAGATCAAAACAATTTTTTGGCAATTTGGTAATTTACTATTTTTAGCAATTTTTCAAGTCCTGAAACTTCTAGAGTCGTTTTGAGGCCCTAAACGATGCTTTTTTAGGAAAATGGGGAGAAACATTATTGATCCTTCAATGTTTCCCCCAAAATGAATCTCCTCGACAATACCTTTCCAACGGGCTATCATGTGCCTAAAATGAAGATCGTATGCAAAAGTTACGACCTCGAGAAGTTGATGTACTAACTAACCCAAACGGGGCCCACATGAATTTTGGCACTTCATCTCCTAGGGTTAGGTTTTTGGATGTCTAGGGTTTTTGGCATTCTTTTTTATTGTAAAAAGGCCTTCAGAGCCTCATTGTAATGATATTTTTACGAATGAAAACAACCGTCACATCTCTTCTAGAAGATAAGCCACCACCATTCCAACAAGCTTGTTTTTCGTTGCATTTTACAGTTTCAACTTATTTCCTTATTGAATAGAAAACCAGTTTTACTATATCTCTGTTATTTTATGTTAAGCACCTGTTAATAATTTGTATTCATTTTGTTCTGCTCATCAAATATGGATTAGTGGTATCAGAGCAGTCTGCTCCTTTTCATCTTAATGCATGTCTGATCCAGGTGGATATCGGTGGCCACCCACCTTTTCCAACTGGCTCAAAATAGTTTTTTGGCAATTTATTATTTTTAACAATTTTAACTTCTGGGGCCATTTTGAGGGCCTAAATGAAGGTTTTTCAGGATAGAGCTTCCCAATGATAGTTGAAGGCATGATTGAGCCCCCAAAATGAATCTCCTCGATGATACCTTTCCAACGAGTTATCATACACCTAAAACATAGGTCATATGCAAAAGTTACGACCCCGAGAAGTTGATGCTAACTTACCCAGACGGAGCCCACATGACTTTTGGTGCTTCATCTCCTAGGGTTAGGTTTTTGGATGTCTAGGGTTTTTGTAATTCTTGTTTATTGTAAAAAGGCCTTCAGAGCCTCATTGTAATGATCTTATTTTGAATGAGCGCAATCGTCACATCTCTTCTCAGAGATAAGCCGCCACCATTCCAACAAGCTTGTTTCCGCTGCATTTTACAGTTTTAGATTATTTCCTTATTGAATAGAAAACCAGTTTTACTGTATCTCTCTTATTTTGTGTTAAGCACTTATTAATAATTTGTAGTCATTTTGTTTTTCTCATAAAATATGGATCAGTGGTATCAGAGTGCTCTTCTCCTTGTCATATTAATGCACGTCTGATCCAGGTGGATATCGGTGGCCACCCAACTTTTCCAACTGGCTCAATTTTTTTTTTTGACAATTTTGGCAATTTACTATTTTTAGCAGTTTTAACTTCCGGGGCCATTTTGAGGGCCTAAATGAAGGTTTTTCGGGATCTATATTCTTAATGATAGTCAAAGTCATGATTGAGCCCCCAAAATGAATATCCTCAATGATACCTTTCCAACGGGTTATCATACGCCTAAAATAGAGATCGTATGGAAAAATTACAACCTCGAGAAGTTGATGTACTAACTTACCCAGATGGGGCCCACATGACTTTTGGTGCTTCATCTCCTAGGATTAGGTTTTTGGATGTCTAGGGTTTTTGGAATTCCTTTTTATTGTAAAAATTCCTTCAGAGCCTCATTGTAATGATATTCTTGTGAATGAGCGCATCCATCACATCTCTTCTCAGAGATAAGCTGCCATCATTCCAACAAGCTTGTTTCCACTGCATTTTACAGTTTCAGCTTATTTCCTTATTGAATACAAAACCAGTTTTACGGTATCTTTGTTATTTTTTGTTAAGCACTTGTTAATGATCTGTAGTCATTTCGTTATGCTCATAAAATCCAAATCAGTGGTATCAGAGCAGTCTGCTCCTTGTCGTCTTAATGCATATCCCCAACGAGGTTGGAGTACAAAGAGTTGGGTCTCAAGCTTGTTTCTCTTGAGGACAAAAGATATCGTAGTCCCAAGGGACCTCTCATGGTAGGAGAAAAGAAAGATGACAGGACATGAGATCATTTCAAACTGTTTATTGATGAATCCCTCACACAACAAAGGAACGAGATGATGGATAGTTTCGCGCAAATCCTTCGGCAGCTACCAACATGTGACAGATCTTTTTCAAGCGGAGACGCCGCCCCCTTCAAGGTATAAATAAACCTCAATAGTACTATATTTGAAGGTAAGATAGACACAGATGTTGTAGATAAGTGGTTGAATCTACTAGAGGGGTATTTTTCTGTCCATAACTTTTCGAATAGACAAAAGATTACTTTTGTGTTGCTCAAATCTGTTCCCCATGTCAAAGATTGGTGGGAAATTTTCTGTGAGAAAAAAGAAATAGAGGAAACCTAATTATTTATAGTCACGACCACCTAGGAATCCTTCAGAGATGATATTAAGGAACAATACTACCCTGTCAGAAGTTATGACGACTTGTATACCAAATGGAACACATTGCGGCAAGAAAGAGACCAAGCAGTGCTAGATTTCACAAATATATTCCATACCTTGCACACCAAGCTAGGTATCAAAGATTCAGAGAAACATATGGTGATCAAGTATCGTGACACTCTACATAGATACATCCATACCAAAATGGAGTTTCTGGACATCTCATCCTTGGGTGCGGCCTACCGATATGCCATCAAAATTGCACATAAGCTCAAACAAAAGATGCGGCAATTTGGGCCTGGGAACCCCTCACAACAAAAGCCAGGAAAAGGTGGACCCAACCCATAGAACAAAGTATATAGTAAATATGGATAGTATTAGGACAACCAGTCCAAGATGCAAGAAAATAAGGACACTAGAAAGATAAATAAAGACATCAAAAAGTGGTGCGACTTCCATAAGAGCCCTTGGCATAACACTGCTGACTACCACTCAAAGTAGTCGCTGGTGGCCGAAGTGAAAGCCTCTAAATCAGATGTGGGTTTTGACTATGAGCTATAACTAGAAAGGGGAAGATAGATCATTGATGTGGAACCCAGTGCCACTGTTGCTACCGCCAAGCTCCAATCTGGTGAACCAGATGAGCTATCTATCGACAATGGGCCAGTCTATCACCGCTCTCTGTTAGAGAATGAGGATATCAAGTGACAGATATAAGAAATTCTCAGAAATGGGCACATCTATCCCATCTCATCAACTTGCAGGAGCCCAATCGTGATGGTACAAAATAAATATGGGACATGGCGAATCTGCATTGATTATCCGGCTCTGAATAAAATCACAGTCAGAAATTGGTACCCGATTCAATGAATCGACGACCTCCTTGATAAAATCACGGGGGACAAATACTTTAGTAAGATTGATCTAAATTTTGGATACCACTAGGTCCCAAAAGAACATACAAATGTATGGAAGACCACCTTCAAGTCAAAGGAAGGCCTTTTTGAATGGTTGGTCATGCCCTTTGGTTTGACAAATGCTCCAAATACTCTCATGAGGATGATGGATAGTATCATGTAACCATTCACTAATACATTTGTAGTGGTGTGTCTGAATGACATTCTCATTTACAAAAAGACTTGGGTTGAACACTTGCATCATATTCAACAAGTTTTGCACACCCTGCGGCAGCACAAGCTATACTCCAACTTGGAAAAAATTTCCTTTGGCATGGACAGGGTCCATTACCTAGGTTACATCATTTATAAACATGGTATACATGTGGATCTAACCAAGATCCAAGTCATCCATGATTGGCCATCCCCAACCACACTCAGTGAGATACAAATCTACTTAGGCCTTTCCAATTTCTACTGCAGGTTCGTGTTGGGATTCTCCCATATTGCATGGGCCCTCATCCAAATAACCCAGGGTGGTGGTAAGGAGAAATTTGCATGGGGATGGTCCCAACAATAAGCGTTCGATGATTTTATGGAGCGCTTGTGCTCAACCCCAGTACTTTCACTACTAGACCTGCAACAACAACCCTTTGAGATCGAGACAGATGCTTCATACTATGTTGTGGGTGTCATTCTCACTCAGCACGGCCACCCCATGGCCTATCATTGTGAGACACTATCATATGCAGTTTGTAAGTACCCTACTTATGACAAAGAAATGTACTCCATTATGAAAGCATGTCACCAGTGGATACATTACATTCTTGGGAAGGAGACAGTTATCCACATTGATCCTAAGCCACTGCAATTCATGCAGACACAAGGAAAATTGCAAAATAACCACCATCAAAAGTGGTCCACATGTTTGCAATAATTCCACCTCAACATCAAGTATAAAATAGGAAGCACCAACCGTGTCGCTGATTGCCTCAGCAGACCGCCAGTCGCAACACTCACCACGGTGCTAGAATCTTGCATCCATGAGACCTATGGATCACCCCAACTCTATGATATAGACCCAAACTTCACCACCACCTACCAAATCTTGGGTGCAAACGTAGTTGTCGATAATTTCCATCTTCAGGATGGGTTGTTGTGTCATCTGGGCCATATATGTGTTCCATCAAGCGAGCGAGCGAAGCTGATCTAGGAAGCCCACTAAAGTAGGGTGGTAGGGCACTTTGGAATTGAAAATACAGTGGTGATTCTACAAAAACATTTCTACTGGTCGAAACTTCGACATGATGTCAGCAAGTATATCAGGTCATGCACTGCCTATGTTATTTCCAAAAAGACCACTAAGAAACAGGGCATGTACACCCCTCTTCCTACTCCTGACATACCATGGGAATCCATCTCAATGGACTAAATGTCGAGCCTCCCATCCACCAAGCAGGGAAATGATTGTGTTTTTGTGGTTGTTGATTGATTTTCTAAAATGGCAATTCTGGTTGCCTGTAAGAAGAGCATCACAATAGAGGCCACTACCAAGATCTGCTTTGTACGAGTCTAGGTAAATTTTGGAATACCACAAACCATTTTCTCATATCGGGATAGTCGATTTCTCATCACATTCTTTTTGAGCCTCTAGTCACTACTGGACACCAAGATCACCAAATCCATGGCCTTCCACCCCTAGATAGATGGCCAAAATGAGGTTGTAAATTGAATGATTGTGAATATCCTTCGCATGTATAATTTCAAGCACCCTCGCACATGGGATGAGAGTCTTCCCTTTGTCCAACATAGCTACAACCAAGCCCTTCATAGCTTAACCAACCATAGCCCCTTTCAGGTGGGGTTGGGATTCCAACCATCGGGTCCCATAGATGTTTCACTTCCCCTTGCGGTCACCTCAACCGACTCATCTCCTGCTCCAAATGAAGTTGACAAAGCCACTCAGTTCATTGAGTGGATCCAACACATCCACCAACATGTTCATGATATCCTACATAAGTCTAATGACAAGTACAAGCAACACCATGATCAACATCAGGTGCCACATAAGTTTTAGGTGGGCGACAAAGTTTGGTTGCACTTGTAGAAAGAACGCCTTATAGGACCCCATTGGAAGATTCGACCACTTCGTTGTGGTTTGTACACCATCACCAAGTCCATGGGGGGTAATTATTTTGAACTCAACATTCCTCCTTTCCTTGGCCTGTACCCAGTGTTCAACATGGATCTCCTTCGCCCTTATTTCCCGCCATTATTGGACACCTCAGAAGTAGCAGAACAACTGACACCAACAGAGCTCAACCATGACTGCATACAATAGGCATCCAGTGATAATATTGTGGACACATAGATTAAGGGAACTCGACAGCAAAGGATCCAACTTTATTGATTCGTCAAATCCCCTGCACCAAGGCAAGTGGCTTACCTGGGGCGAAATTCAACAGAAATTTCCTCATTTGATGGGGGAACTCAATGCAATGGAGATTGTTTCTTCCTAATGAGGGAGGATTTATCTAGGTGGATATCAGTGGCCACCCACATTTTCCAACTGGCTCAAAATAGTTTTCTGACAATTTTGGTAATTTACTATTTTTAGCAGTTTTTAGGGTCCCGAAACTTCCAAATCCGTTTTGAGGTCCTAAAAATTTGTTTTTTAGAAAATGGGGAGCAACATGGACGTTATTATGATGTTTACCCCAAAATGAATCTCCTCGACAATACCTTTACAACGGGATATCATGCACCTAAAATGAAGATCGTATGCAAAAGTTACGATCCTGGGAAGTTGATGTACTAACTTACCCAAACGGGGCCCACATGACTTTTGGCGCTTTATCTCCTAGGGTTAGGTTTTTGGATGTCTATGGTTTTTCACATTCCTGTTTATTATAAAAAGGCCTTCATTTCCTCATTGTAATCTTCTTCTGTCGAATGAGCGCAGCCGTTACATCTCTTCTCAGAGATAAGCCACCACCATTCTAGCAAGCTTGTTTTCCGCTGCATTTTACAATTTAAGCTTATTTCCTTATTGAATAGAAAACCAATTTTACTGTATCTCTATTATTTTGTGTCAAGAAACTGTTAATAATCTGTATTCATTTCATTCTGCTCATAAAATCCGTATCAACTTAGCCATAGGTAAGCTATATTCCCCAGGTGTTTAGTAAGCACTATTGAGTGAGGCCTACATGGATTAGTGTGATCATGTAGCATGTATCCCTCTTATGCATAGAGTGGATGTGACATCAAGTTGTGGAATTAACCACTAGGTAGGTATGAGGGTGGTAGGTGTACTCGTATCTAAGTTTGATGGTGATTGAATAAGTTAGATCTTCGATTAAGGGGAGGAATGTGAGATTAAGTAATCTCATAGTGTGAGTTGGTTGGGACCACGTTATGACTAAAGGAGTCTAATGTATTGATGAGCCATGTACGTGAAAAGGATACCTAGAGAACTGGCAAGTAGAGCTGATGGTACCCATGTATCTCGGTAGATGGATTTCTTTTTATATGAACATCAATGATCAGTTGTTTGCAGGTGCAAAAGGAAGATGAAAAATTTTGAGCATTAATCAATGTTATGCAGGTATAAAGAAGAAGCAAAAAATGTTTGAGGATGAAACTCATAGTGAATAAATCCCAAGTGAGTGTGTGCGGTGTAAATCAATTTTCCCATCATGCAAGGTTCGTAGTCATCCAAAACCACCAGTAAGCAAAGTTTGTGGTTAACTAGAAACCACTTGGTGTGATGGTCCCTGAGCATTGTAATGGTTAGGGGTAAGCCGTAAAATCCCAAGGTGATTTATGATGAAGGGAAGATAGTAAAATAAAGTATCAAATTGAAGGAAGCCCAACCATATGAATATAGAAACTAAAGATAATGACATGACTCAAGTAAAGACCTAACCAGATAAAGATTAAAACATGTATTTGTTAAGGAGGAGACATTGCAGATCAAAGGAGCAACTTGCAGACATATTTACAAAGGATTTAGCATAAGACCAATTTGAGTATTTGAGAGAAGCATTGGGCATTGTAAATATTTATAAAATTAGTAGTAGAAATTAGGGGCTGTGTTGGAAGCATTAATTTCTACCAACCACCACCAGAGTTCCAGACTCTTCCTCCACCTCCATATCCACCAACTTAACCACCGACACTCCAGCCTCTTCATGAACTCTCTGGATCTTCAGGATCCTTCCAAGACCTTTATAAATAGAGGCAAATGTAAACATTTTGATATCAAACAAAGATCAGTTCCTCTATTATTCTTCTGTGCTACTATTATTTTTTCTATGTTCCTTTGTTTCTGCCCTCTTCATTTGCATGGTCCTATGATGGATTAAAAAATATATGCGGCTCTGATGATCCTGATGCCCGTATATGGACTTTCAATTTCAATGGGAATGATATCCATGATCCATGGACTCTTCCTAATGTTAATATTACTTATGGATGCATTATTTTTGGTAATAAGGCTCAGATTTGGGATTGTTACATCTCTGATAAGATAATTAGCATAGCGTTGCTGCACATGTTTCGTATGGCGATCAAATGGGAAACATGTTGCAACCATTAAAGGGCACATTGGGAGAGGTGTTTGGCATTGTGGATATGTCCCGGGAATTTCTATTCTATCATAACTATATTAGACTCTTCAATAATATTGCAGCACTTTAATACACAAGCTTTGAGACATTTTTCACATGCAATAGTAAAGGACAATGATGTAGATGACAAAATGGAGGTCTTCAAGATATATTTGAAAAAGAATTTACTCGTGGAAAGGCATGAGCTAATTGACAGCAAGAGAGAATATGTGTGATGCTTGCATTTATCTCAAGAAAGTGATCTTTACGTTGATACCAACCTGGGATATCTGAATTTAACTATTCCTGGAGAAGAGAGATGGGCTACTATATTCAAAGTTAATGGAAAAGATCCCATTGTTTGGGATATCTGAATTTAACTATTCTTGGAGAAGAAATATGGTCTACTATATTCAAAGTTAATAGAAAAGAGCCCATTGTTTGTTTGTATGTATTGGTCATGGAGTCCCATAATTCTCCATCCTTAGAGAAAGATTTGATGGGAAAGGAGTGAGTGTTGTGTCGCTTGTATCTAGTAATCTTAAACATGAAATCTCATGCTCTCTCATTTGGTCTACTGAAAGAAAGAGGCAACTTATTGGGATTCACTTGTGTAAGTCCTCAGGGAATACGCTTGTTGTTACAACAAATCCAAAACAAGGATTAAAATTATGGCTGGTGGAATGTCAATGGACCTTTTAATAATGCACTTGACTCAGAATTTGTAATCTGTATTGGTAGGTTTGGGTCCATTTCCAAATGCTGCTGTAACAACCCTAAGTATTAATCAATTGTCATGGTTTAATTAATTGTTTAATGTATATTAGTTTAATTAATTAATTAATTAATTGACCTGGTTAAATATTTGTTGAATGTGAATTGGTTTAATTAACTAATTAATGAATTTAATGATTAATTATTTGTTTAATAAAATCTAGTTTAATAAATTATTAATTATTATTTTGTATCGAATGATGGAACCAATAAAGAGAAGGGGATAAGGTGGTTGGCATTGAATGGAGGGATAAGGTGGGTGAGTCTTAAGGAAAGGGGGAAGGCGGTGAATGGGAGAGGGGGAAAGGAGGATATGAAGGGGAAAAGCACTCAGGAAAAGGGGACTTTTGGGGGGGGAGAGAGCATTATTTTTCACACTGGAGACTATATTGGAGCATTTTTATTTTTGGGGGAGATTGGAAGATTGTATTACTGGTTTTTGGATGGAGAAGCTTGTGTAGGACTGAGACAGGGGGCACCTATTGCTAGGATTTTTGGGCTTGGGGGCCAGGAATCATTATGGAATCCTGGATCTAGGGAGCCGGAGAGGCTCTGTTCCTAGTTGGTTGGGAGGTTAGACAGTTTTGGGTAGAGCATCAGGCAGAGTTGGAGGACAACAGTAGCATCAGTTAGAGGTATGTATTTTCATTATTCTATTGTGTTATGTAATTTATTATGATCTTCTCATAAATTTTAATTATGTTGAATGGTTATGAATGGTTATATGCTGAATAAGGAATTGTAAAGATGTTAGGATAACACTTCTCTAATTAAATTTATGTTTTATAAGGAGACCTTACACATGGTATCAGAGCTTTAGTTTGAAATCTGGGACCAAAGGCCCAACTACCCACCCATCCTCTTGACTCTGGACAGAAAGCTAAGCTATGTGTCTTGTAAACAACCCTGAAACTCTCTAAAAACTCTAAAACTTGTTGGCGTATACAGGTAAAATCCTTGAAAAGGGTGATATAAACATAAATAACTAGAGGTATAAATAATATATTTAAGAAAACTTGTAAATCTGGGGCCTGAGGGCCAAGCTCCAACTCCAGCTCCACCTAACCTGCAAGCCACACAC
>JASDQU010205516.1:17209-28772 GCA_032191745.1 Picea mariana
TTGACTCACAGAGGTTGTATGTTCCCCCTAGCTTTTGTCAATACCTCACAACACTGGTTGATTCTCCAAATCTCCCTGACTAGCCTCAGGGTAGCCCATATGGCCTCTCATTGGAATATGTCACTTAGGTCATTAAAGTGACATTTAATTCACTTTGTAGGTGAGTTAAAGGACATGAGGCAAACTAAGGAAAGTGGGTTTCCTAAGTGAGATTTTAGGATTAAATCTCACCCATTGATTAAACATGGCTAGATTGGATCTAGGCCATTGATCTTTTAGGGTTTGGCCAAAGAGAGGCTAAAGGAGGGAATAGGGAAAAGATGAGATTCATTCTTCACTTAAGAGATTTGAAAGGAGAGGAGGAGGAGAAGAGCTCTTGGGTGCACATCTTGAGAAGGAGGGGCGCATTCACCTTGAGTAGGGGCGCATTTGCTAGTGAGGAGAGGTGCATTCTTGAGAGAAGAAGGGCGCATCTAGCTTGTGGGAGGTTCCCATCTCTTGGAGGGGCGCACATTGTGGAAGATACTCTTTCACCATGCTTAGGCACACTCTAGAGGAGTAGAGGGCGCAAGGGTGAAGGAGGGCGCACTACATTTGTGGAGTTTTGCTAGAGGAGGGGCGCACTTGAGCAAGGGGTGCACCTAGACTTGGAGGGAGGCACTCTTGAGAGGAGGGTGCTTCAACAAGGGCAAAGCAAAGGCAAGGCAAGGTTAAGGACACAAGCAAAGGTTAAAGGCAAAGAAAGAGGTCAAGACACTAGCTAAGGAAGAGGGGTGCACCAAGGCAAAGGGCACCTAGCTTCAAGGGGCTAGCAAGAACATCTTCAAGGGACTCCAAGGCATCCGAGAAGGGTTGCTATTGTACCAGGTTCACTTGTATATGTTTTACGTGTTGTACATTTTGCTTTGAGGCCTTCTATATACATCCACTCCAAACTGGTTTTCCCCGTGGGGGTTTTTCCAGGGTCATGTTGACCAAAAACTTATGTGACAATTTCATGCATGCTTAGAATTGTTAGATCAGCATTTAGAGTTGTAAAGATTGTGAGGAGTGTTATGTGGTTTGAGTATTATTGTATGTGCTAATCATTGGTATGAAAACACTTGCAAGGGCACCTCAAAAGAACACTTAACCAMAAAAATTATCAGCAGAATGTTACCTAACTGTTTGCTGTCCTAAAAGGCAGCAAATGACAGTYCTGGAAGTTGAAACTTAGAGCTAAATTCTGGTCAAGGACAGACCAGATTTAGCAGCCTGATAGTACCTCGATTCTCTTCAAAATGTTGCATCTCCCATGGGAATATGTGCATGAGTAAGATCCATGCTAAGAAAATCTCCCATGGAAGCAGCCCAACTTCTTGACAAAATCATGACCCAAGCATCCGAAACATCAATCATTACCATGTTCATAATGAGGTTGATATGAGGGAAATCATGCAAATACACCTCCACATCTTTTATGAGACCATATACTTTCACCTTCTTTGAATCAATGCCGCACACATTTCCATATGGGCAGGTTGTCTTCAAACCAAGTTGTTCCATGACTTTCAAAGACATCACATTTGTTGAAGCTCTGGAATCCAAGATGCAGTTATTTAATCGGAGACCATTCACACCCAATGAAAGATAGAAAGGAGGGCTTGCATCGCTTTGTTGTCCATGATACATGGTGTTCAGAATTACAGAAGGATCTTCTGCCTCATCTGGTACCTTCAACGCCTTCAGAACTTCTCTTCTTACAGATGGGATCTTGCACATCTCAACTATAGGCACTGACATATTCATCTTCCTTGTCATGGCCGACACATCTATATTCAATTTAATTTCTTCAGTGGCTAGCATGGATTTTGGGACCAAGTTGTGCATCGATGGTGAAGGAGGCAGAGGCACTTCTTTTATTGGTTGAGGTGGATCCTTTTTTGCTTGCGGCAGAGACACTGTAGCTGATGGTGGAGAAACTGGAACTCTATTTCTTCTTGCATATGTCAAAAATTCTTTCTTCCTCAACTCGTTTTTGGTATTCTTATCTAGTTGATTTGGTACTCTGAGCCGCCCCTTTCTGAAACCCCTTTTGTTGACCTCCTCAAGTTACTCTAGTGTAATCTGCACATACCCATCGTCTTTAAGAGAAAGATTGTATCAATGAAATTCATCTCGTCTGCAGAGCCTTCTTCCTCTGTCTGTCTTGGGCACTCATTTTCTGAATGTGCTTCATTACAAGGCAAGCACAAAAGAAATTCTTCTGTATTGACCATCCCAACTGGATTCAATGTGTCGGGAGCCTTTGCCTCCTTTTGAGGCCTCGCCTTCCAACCTATGTTTGGTTGTCTGAAAACCTAAGATTTTGGAACGAACTGATTTCTCTCCAATGTTGTCAACCTGTTCATAATTTGATTCTGACTTTGGACAAATTGAGTATTCATCTGATCAAACTTCTGAACTAGAAGAGTGATTGGGTCTGGTGCAGTGTTTGTTGCAGTTTTTGTTTTTTGCTTCCACCTTGTTACAAGGAAACTGAAAGGGCTCAATCCTTGAGTTGATGAGATTTTCCTCGATCTGTGTACTATATTCCTTGGCCTTTGCTAAAGTATCAGGTGCTTTACCCTTGAGGATAAAAGCAAATTGTCCTTCAAATGCGTTCACGTAGAGAACACGAACGATTGTTGCTGGTGGACGTAGGTCAGCCAGGATCTGATCATATAGTTTATCAAATCTAGTGTCAAACTCTTTCACTGTTTCATTTTCTCTTTTCTTGATTTGATTGAACTGTGCCAATAGCATTCCGTTGTCTTTCTTTGTTGACCATTTGCTTGCAAGTAATTTAGTGAAATCGTTATAAGATGCCACATGATTATCAGGTAATCCTCTGAACCATCTCTGGGCATCTTCATCGAGAGACATGGCTAATAGCCTCATCGCAACGTCTTCATGTTCCACACCTTCATTCAACAAGGCCACACCTATTGTATATAGGTGGTCTTCTGGCATAACCACATTGTTTCCAGTGAACTTTGGCAACCATTTATGAGTCTCTTTGGGCATGGTATTGGGGTACCCATCCATGGAGGCCAAATTCAATGGTTTGAAAAGGTTTTTAGACCAAGTGTGAGCCTTTGTGTTGAGGGGAAGGCAACCTTGGAACAAGGTTTTGACAATAGGGGAATTATGAGGAGGCCTTCTTCGATAAACCTTAGAAGGTTTGAATCTTCTAGGGGGAAAAGATGGTGGATTATGGGATGGTGGAGTCGCCAGATGAGCTTTAAGGAAGGCTCATCAAGAATGGAAAGGGAACTTCCCTCAAATGGAGTCGTTAGGCAAGCTATGGGTAAAGGATTTGGGATCAAAGCTTGCCAAAGTGTCGTTAGGGCTTGAAAGAGGATTCAAAATCTTCCCCGACAACGGCGCCAAAATGATATGGCACAATCTGTAGATTGGCCAAAGCCTAACCCAATCCACAGAAGTGTGACAACTATGGGAGTACCTACCCACTGTCACCTTAGATAGACACACCCAAGGTAAAATCTTAGCCACAAAATGGATGGTTAGGCCCATTGAAGGCCATCAGATGCCCCATGGAAAGCCCTAGTTACACACAAGATTCTTTAGTGCAACCATGTTCACAAGATTAGAGGACACTTCTTCTAAGAGGCATTATTGGAGCTCCTCGGTGCTTTAATATAAAGGGTTCTTTGTGCTTAAACAGATTTGGGAAGCATGGAAACAGTTGGAAACTTGGTTATCATGGGATGTTATCATGGGACTCTTCAAGGAGGAGCTATTGTGATTTCCCCTTCCAGCTTGTTATCCCCCCATGCCTAGGGATAACTAAGGAGATGATGTCTTGAGGCCTGCAGGTTGCAGACTGAAGAAATTTGAGGTTCCAAAGGCTGCCTAACAGGTCTGTCTTTGACATTGTTTAGGAACAGTTTTCAAGGTAAGTTCAAGGTTGTTTTAGAGTTGTTTTAGGACTGCTATCAGAGTGAAATTGATGCCAATTGTTTGTTGCCTTTTAGGACTGATTTAATGTTGTTTTGAAGCTATTGTTTGAAGGGTTTATTTAGGAAGTTTTGCTGTCCATGGTTAGCACATTCAAACTACTTCAAAACAGAAAATACACCTCTAGATCTTTACACTTTAAAATGCTAATAAGGAAATAAGCAAACCACAGGATTGACACAAGTGTTTTTGGTCAACATGACCCTGGAAAAACCCCCATGGGGAAAACCAGTTTGAAGAGGATATTTATTATGGAGTTCTAAGAGAAATAGTACAACAAAGAAATAAGCAAGAGGAACATGTTACACTAGCCAACTCCTCTCAAGCTTGGCTTACAAGACTCCTTTGGATTTGCACCCTTCTTGAAATGCGCACCTCCTTTCCTTGCTTGTGCGTCCCTATGCTTGGTGCACCCTCTTTATTTGCTTGTGCACCCCTTTGAATGGTGTGCCCCCTTTCCTTCAATGGTGCACCCCTCTCCAAGCTTGAGCACCCCACTCCAATGGTGCGCCCCTCACAAGCTCGTGCGCCCTCTCTCACAAGTGCACCTCCTTCACTATGGTGTGCCCTCTCTTCTCCAAGCTTCTCTTCCTCTCCTCTCTTCACCCAAAACTCATGAGTGCACAATGAATGCCTTTTCCTCCTCACCCTTTGCCTTTAGCCTCTTCATTAGGCTAACCTAGGAACCAATGGCCAGGCCAACTAAGATCAAGGGTTGAGATTAGATCTCCCCTTTTACTTAAGTTTCCTAAGTCACTTTATGTTAATAAAGTCACTTTGTGACTTAAATGATCATAAAGTCACGTTGACTTTATAACATAAAGTAAAGTGGGTTGAGGGTCACATTTTCCCCCTTTGTGTTAGACACTTAATAACACAAGGGAACCACTTCCCAAGGTACCAAAACTCAACACTCTCTCTTACCGAGGAAAGTGTTCTTCACCACTCCCATCTTGTCTCTGAAGTAGACATGCTTGCCCCTTGGCAAAGGCTTCATGAGAATGTCTGCAATCTGCTCATCAGTAGGAATATACTCAAGTTGAACTGCTCCTATCTGAACCCAACCTCGAATGAAGTGGTATCTGATCTCTATGTGTTTCGACCTGTCATGAAACATTGGATTCTCAGAGAGTTTGATACAACTCTTATTATCACAGTGAAAGATTATAGGCCTCAACTCATGACCATATAGGCCAAACAACAACTTGAGAAGCCAAATGGCCTCACAGTGGGCCTAACAAGCTGCCATGTTCTCTGCCTCAACAAAACTCAATGCCACTGACCTCTGTTTTCGACTGAATCAGGAAACAACAGCTGATCCCAACCCAAAACAGCACCCTGAAGTGCTCTTCCTGTCAGCTGCACATCTTGCCCAGTCTGAATCTGTATAACCAATCAACCTGACCCCATCACCTCTGACATAGTCCAATCCATAATCCATTGATCCTGCTATGTACCTCAAAACATGTTTTGCTCCTATCCAGTGAACATTCTTAGGCTCCACCATGTACTAGCTGAGAGTGTTCACAGCAAAACAAATATTTGGTCTAGTGTTGACCAGATACATCAAAGAACCAATCAACTGACGATATCTCATGGCATCCACCAACTCAACATCAGAAGCACTAAGCTTCTTCCAGTTGGTGACCATAGGTGTCGACATGGGTCTACAATCCTCCATCTAAAATCTGCTCATAATATCCACTACATACTTCCCCTGTCCCAGAAAGACGTGCCCATCCTCCTGTCAAACCTCCATACCCAAGAAATACTGCATCGGTCCAATGTCCTTCAACTCAAACTCTGATGCAAGACCTCGCTTGCAATCAGTTATGAGCTCCTCCTCTCAAGTGATAAATAAATCATCAACATATAGAATAAGAATGAGAGGATCCTCTCCCCGAATGATGTAATAGAGATTCGGATCCACCTCACTCTTCTCAAAACCCATCTGAAGCAAGTAAGAGCCAATCCTCGAATACCAAGCTCGAGGAGCTTGCTTCAGACCATAGAGTGCCTTTTTCAAGAGGCACACGTGGAACTCTCTCCCCAACACCTCGAACCCCTGTGGTTGCTCAATGTATACCTCCTCCTCTATGAAGCCATTCAGAAATGCAGTCTTCACATCCATCTGATGGATCTTCCAACCCATCTCTGCAGCAATGGCCATTATACTCTTGATGGAGGTATATCTCGCAACTAGTGCGAATGTCTCATCATAGTCAATCCCCTCAATTTGAGAGAATCCTCTTGCCACAAATCAAGCCTTGTGTTTCTCAATGCTACCATCTACAACATACTTGATCTTGTACAACCACCTGGAAGTCACCATTGACTTCCCCTCTGGTCTAGGCACCACCTCCCACACATCATTGCGCATAATGGATTCATACTCCTCCTGCATGGCCTCTCTCCAGACCTGTTGGTTTGTTGCCTGCGCAAAAGTAATGGCCTCGGAATCTATGATGCTAGTCACCATGGCCAAATAAGAACCAAACCTCTATCGTGCTATGCTCTCTCTCATCAACCTCTTGGGCTCACTAACCTGCTCCTTGGTTTCCTTCAAGGTCTTCTGAAACAATCTCGGTTTCTTCTTCCCTAAAGTAACCTCTAGTGGAGCAGTATCCTCATGCCCCTTTGTCTCATCCATAGATCTCACCATTGAAGGCTGAGATCCCAAAGCACGTGCACCTATGGTCTGTGTACCAACCACATGTGATCCTGTAGATGTACTGGGTGGACCAGTCAACCCTGAACTTGGTGCACTAAGCACCTAGGGTTGTGTCCTATGTGATGCATCACTCTGTATCTATGGGACCTCCCCAACTCTATCTCTCAACTCAAGAGATCTCTTGAAGGCTCTATCCTCCTCGAATCTAACATCTCTCCTCGCAACAACTCTCCCCAATGCTGGTATGTAGATTCGATAGGCCTTAGAGACCTCTGAATATCCAACTAGGATCCCCTTCTCTGTTGTGGGATCCAACTTTGTCCTCTTCTCAGAAGGGACATGAGAGAACGTCAAACACCCAAATATGCGAATGTGCTCAACATCAGGCCTGTTATCCACCAAGTTGCACTAGGATGGACTTGCAGTTGAGCCGCCAAAGATTGAGCAAACAATTGTTCAAAGTTTAGAGTTTAGAAGTCCAACCAGTCAAATTGACCACCTTTTTTTTTCGCATTTCAATCCCCAGTGGGGCATTGTAATAAAATGAGATTAGCATGATGATTTTGTAAGAGGCTTGGCCTCCTAAGACTTGATCATGAGTACATACTCTAGAGTGTTTTTTTTCACTTGTAAATTATTTCTTGCTTGAAATTCATTTTAGGGGAGTTATAATTTCTAAGTTTTTTCACTCAAATACCTCCAAAGCTAGAGTGTGCACTGATGGTTATGCCTTAGCTTGGAAATCCAAGTCTAGTGTCTAAATGTTTATATTACCATGTTAGGTCATCATTTTGAGTCATATGGAAATTGCGCTAAGCCCCCCTTACGATTTTTTAATGTTTTGAGTCAATAAAAAATTTCCCGCAAAACAGGATTTTTTAATTGTAATTGGTCAATAAGTTAAAAAAGTGGTACTAGGAGGGCATTATATGCCTTGGGGGGTATTTGTTTTTGGACTAAGAATACCCACTTTACATAAGTATCCACTTTGTGAGTGAAAATAAGTGATTTTAATCACTCAAAATCAATTTCTCTCACAAAAAGACAAATAAAAGGCAAAAAATCAATAAAAATCAGCAAGCCTATTATTTAGGAAACATGTCTTAGACATGTTTTCCTCGTGTCTTGAGTAAACATGTCTTAGACAAGCCTTGGATCTAATTTGTCAGAACAATCAGCCAGGTCTAGTCATGTCTGTAGAGATTCAGAGGTTAGAGCAACAACAGTGGTATTCAGACATCATCTTTTTTCTCATCAACCTTACTTGCCCAAGTCATTTGATAGGTCATAAAAGGAGGGCATTAAGGTTAAAAGTTGCCAAGTATTGTATCATTCAAGATGGATTGGGGTGGAGAAACCCCGATGGGGTAATACTTAGATGTGTTGATGAGCTAGAATCTAAATGACTTATGATTGATTTCCATTCAAGATTTTGTGGGGGACACTTTGCAGCTAAAACTTCTACCCATAAGATCCTTAGAGCAGGTTACTATTGGCCAACCATATTTGCAGATGTTCACAAAATGGTTAGGAGTTGTAAGCAATGTCAGTTGTTCATAGGGAAGCAAAAGCTAGCAGCCTTATCTTTATAGCCTGTAGTAGTAGAGGCCCCTTTTCAACAGTGGGGGCTTGATTTCCTCAGTCAATTAAAAGATAATTCAAGTAATGGATATACTTGGATATTAATAGTCACTGACTATTTCACCAAGTGGGTAGAAGTTATATCCACCAGGTCGGCAATTGACAAAGTAGTCATGAACTTCCTTGAAGATAAAATCATTACTAGATTTGGTGTGCCTGCTWAGATCACTATAGATAATGCAAAAGCTTTCAGCTCAACAGAGTTTTCCTCATTATGTTTCAAGTATGGCATTATTTTGTCCCATTCTTCAAATTACTATCCCCAARGTAATGGTCTTGCAGAGTCAAGTAATAAAAATCTTATAACCATCATCAAAAAAATTGTGGGGGATAACAAAAGATCATGGGACAKTAAAATCAAGTTTGCACTTTGGGCTGATAGGATAACTAAGAAAAGTGCAACAGGGAAGAGTCATTTTCAGCTTGTTTACGGGTTAGATGTTACTTTTCCAATCCACCTAAAGCTTCCAGTGTATCAGATTATTTAGAGATATAGCATAGATAAAGACTTTGAGCAGAACATGATTGATCAGTTAATTGAGTTAGATGAGAACAAAAGGAAAGCCCTTGATCAGAGTATAAAGAATCAGGAAAAGGTTAAGAGGAATTTTGACAAGCTTTCAAAACAAAGGGCTTTTCAAATAGGTGATATAGTACTTCTCTGGAATAAACAGAAGGAAAAGTCGAGAAAGCATGGAAAATTTGACAATCTATGAGCAGGTCCATATATCATCCAGGATGTGGCTGGAAAGAATTCATTCTACCTTGGTCAATTGGATGGAGAAAAGTTGACACTACCAGTGAATGGTCAACTTCTCAAATTCTTCTTCAGCGAGGTCATTTGGTACCCATGGGGGCATCTTTTGTAACATATTTTCTAACCCTTTTCCTTGTATTTTATCTTTCATGTATTTTCCTTGTATAGTATTTCACTTTAATTCTTTTGTACATTCCTTGTATATATGTATATCATTTTCTGCAACTTGTATTTATTATTGGTTTTCATATACATGTGTTGATGTTTTTGACGATATGTTTGTGACACAGGTTATTGATTCTGGATTCTCGCATGCTCTCCTTTGTTAAAAGTTCAAGCACACGTCCCCATATGGAGCCAATGTTATCCACCAAGTTGCACTAGGATGGACTTGGAGTTGAGCCGCCAAAGATTGAGCAAACAATTGCTCAAAGTTCAGAAGTTCAGCCGGTCAAATTGACCACCTTTTTTTCGCATTTCCATCCTCGGTGGGGCATTGTAATAAGATGAGATTAGCATGATGATTTTGTAAAAGGCTTGGCCTCCTACGACTTGATCATGAGTACATACTCTAGAGTGTTTTTTTTCAATTGTTAATTATTTCTTCCCTGAAATTCATTTTAGGCGAGTTATAATTTCTAAGTTTTTTCACTCAAATATCTCCAAAGTTGGAGTGTGTACTGATGATTATGCCTTTGCCTAGAAATCCAAGTCTAGTGTCTAAATGTTTATATTACCATCCTAGGTCATCATTTTGAGCCATATGGAAATTGCGCTAAGTCCCCCTTAGGATTTTTTAATGTTTTGAGTCAATAAAAATTTTCCCACAAAACGGGATTTTTTAATTGTAATTGGTCAATATGTTAAAAAAGTGGTACTATGAGGCATTATATGCCTTGGGGGTATTCGTTTTTGGACTAAGAATACCCACTTTACCTAAATATCCACTTTGTGAATGAAAATAAGTGATTGTAATCACTCAAAATCAATCTCTCTCACAAAAAGACAAATAAAAGGCAAAAAATCAATAAAAAACAGCAAGCCTATTATTTGGGAAACATGTCTTAGACATGTTTTTCTCGTGTCTTGAGTTCTAGAAGTTGAAATTTAAATATAGTTCAGATTTGTAATATTTCTTAAAAATACTGTTGAAATGATGTAACTGCAAAGAGTATTCTTATTATTATTGATATATTATTCATAGGATCAATCCCCATTGTGGATTGATTATGTCGGTTATTGTAATAGGACCAAATCCCCTTTTGCGGATTGGTCAAAAGACAATTGTAATAGGCAGAATAAGAAGTCAGCCCCAGCAGATATTAAAGAGACCCAAAAATATAATAAAGGTGGGTTTACCCACCCATTTTGAGAAGTCGGCCCTGCCAGTGAAGAGACACTTCACACGTGCCAGACTTGTATAAATAAAGGAGGCTAGCGCCTCACTTAGACACAACTCACTTGCTCATTTTGAGAGACAAGTTCAGATCGGCTACCGGAGAAGGAGAGAGAGAGTGGCGCATATCTAGGAGAGGACTTTCTGTATTGGTTTAAAGATCTCTTGGCATTCTATTGGCTATCTATATTAAGGAAGTTTTGCTGGGTTTTCTTCCCCTAGAGGGTTTCCCAGGATAAATGTTGTGTCTCTTGTGATTGTGTATTTCTCAGTGATCTTGGATTATGCTATTGTTATCTAATGAAATGCAAACATCTATAATAATGACTTAAACATTAACATGGTATCATAGCCAAGCTGAAGGAAGCATCTTTCACAAGTGAAAAACGTCACTGTTACCGTACATGAAAATTAGGGCTTTTTGATGGTGAAGCTTTTCAGCCCCAAAACCATCTAAAAAAGTGTGCCCTCCCCTAAGGATCATTTTGGCACTCTCAACGCACCTTTTCAGTGGCTGGATCTCCCAGAAAGTGAAACCCTAGTTTCACAAAGTACCAGAAGTACCAGAAAACCAATGTACCAGAAGTACCAGAATACCAGAGGTACCAGAAAACCAGAAGCACCAGTCCAGAAATCCGCAGATCAAGTTTGGAGGAGGAAAAGTTGGATTTTCTCAGATCCAAACACACCAGGCTACTCGCCTCAGCCAAGCGCACCTCCTGGTAAGTTCAGTTTTTTATTTTGAGCACTTTCATTTTTCGGTCATTTTCCTAGCTCCAGGTAAAGATGTCTACGAGCATTAAGCTTGTTGACAAGTTAGAAGGAGTGGAAAACTTCCGTGCCTGGAAGTATAGGATTGGCCTCATTCTTGAAAAGAATGACCTAGCAAGATTCGACAAAGAAGAATTACCGGAACCCGACGATGCTGCAGAAAAGGCAAAGCATCAAAAGGACACAATAAGGGCCAAAAGAATCATTGCAGATTCAATTAAAGACCACCTGATTCCTTATGTGTCATTTAAGAAGACTCTGAAAGAGATGTTTGATGCCCTGACCAGACTATATGAAGGAAAGAACATAAACCGTAAGATGAATCTTA
>JASDQU010205516.1:28872-39471 GCA_032191745.1 Picea mariana
TACTTCCAAAAGGAGACTCATAAAGAGCCTCAACAATCAAATAAATTCAATCATAAAGAATCTCATCCAAGGAGATTTCAGAAGAGAGGACAACGAAAAGAAAGAGACTACTCATCTGTACAATGCTATCATTGTGACAAGATGGGACACATTGCGAAGTTTTGTCCAGCCAGACGAGAAGAATACAAGAGAAAACAAAAGAGGCTCCATGCCCATGTAGTCGAAGATGAAGAGCCACCCGCAAAGATGATAAGAGATGAGATCAAAGACCATGTGTTGATCTCGGCCCTCTCAGGATCTATAACACCTGGAGAGGACACTTGGCTCATTGATAGTGGTGCATCCAAGCATATGACGGGACAAAGAAAAATTCTCTCTTGTATCTCAGAAAAGAAGTTTTCTCAGAAAGTGACACTTGGTGATGATTACCAATATCCCATCAAGGGAGTGGGAAAATCAAACCATAAACTAAATTCACTAAAAATGAAGGACGTACTATATGTACCAGGCTTGAAGAAGAACCTACTCTCCATTTCATCTTTAGAGAAGAAAGGCTTCAGAGTTGCCTTTATAGATGGAGAAGTTCTTATGTGGGCTAAAGGAGAAACCTTAAATGAAGCAATCATCATTGGAAATGAAGAAAATGGCTTATATAAACTAAAGGGTCACTCAGAGGTTGCCATGACCCACGCCATTGAAGACTCATGTGAGCTTTGGCACAGAAGGTTAGCTCACATCAAATACAAGGCACTACCATACATATGCAAAGCAGTCATAGGTTTACCAGAACTCAAAGGTGACCATAAAGGCATATGCAATGGATGTGCACAAGGGAAGAATATCAAGAACCCGTTTTCGAAGAGGGACAGCAAGTCCGAAGGAGTCCTAGAACTCATCCATTCAGATGTGTGTGGCCCAATGCCATCATCCTCCATTAGCGGGTATGTATATTATGTATCATTCATTGATGATTACTCTCATAAAACCTGGATATATTTCTTAAAGACTAAAGATGAAGTGTTCAGTAAGTTCAAGGAATTCAAAGCCTTGATAGAGAACCTTTCTGAAGAGAAGATTAAGATACTCAGGTCAGTTAATGGAGGAGAATATACCTCAAAAGAGTTTGTGAACTTCTGCAAAGATGTTGGGATCAAGAGGGAACTCACGACTCCCTATAATCCTCAACAAAACGGTGTAGCTGAACGGAAGAACAGAACCATACTGGAAGCTGTGAAGACTATGATCCATGATCAAAATCTTCCTATGTGCTTATGGGCAGAAGCAGCAATGGCAGTTGTTTATGTGCAGAACCGATTATCCCATAGTGCACTTGGGCTCAAGACACCGGAAAAGATGTTCACCGGAAAGAAGCCAGAGGTAAGCCATCTCAAAATATTTGGTGGTCCAGTGTTTATTCATATACCTAAAGAAAAGAGAAACAAGTTGGACCCTTCAGGAAAGAAGGGAATATTTGTAGGATACTGTGAGGTCTCCAAGGCCTTCAGAATCTATATACCAGGTCAACATCACATTGAGATCAGCAGGGATGTGACCTTTGATGAAGATGCAGCGCTCAAGAAATCTAAAATATGCCAGCTTGAAGAGGTATATGAAGAGGAACTCGTAATCCCCACTACTGCAATGAGGGAGGTTCCCAGAGCTGCAGAACTAGTGAGGGAGTCGTAACTTCCCCTGATGAGGAACTTCTAGAAGACCATGATATAGTAGAAGTGCAAGAACCTCCTCAGATGACGATCCTCCATAAAAGAAAGCCAGCTTGGGCTAGAGAGNAGAAGTACGGTGCTCCCCAAGGAACTACGAGATAGGTGAAAAGACCAAAGCCATTCTCCAGTTATACGGCTTTAATGTGTGATCTCCTAGAAGAGGAGCCTACCTATTTTGAAGAAGCCATTCATAGGAAAGAATGGGCAGATGCCATGACAGAGGAATACCAATCCATAATGAAGAACGAAGTATGGGAAATAGTTCCCAGACCAAAGAATAAAGATGTGGTATCCTCCAGATGGCTCTTCAAAATAAAACATGCTGCTGATGGAAGTATTGAGAAGTACAAAGCAAGATTTGTCGCTCGTGGCTTTTCCCAGAAGGAAGGCATTGACTCTGAAGAGACATTCGCTCCTGTGGCCAGATACACTTCGATCAGAACCATCATAGCTCTTACAGCTAAGATGAAGTGGAAGCTGCACCAGATGGACGTGAAGACAGCTTTCCTAAACGGTGTTATTGAAGAGGAAGTGTATATAGAGCAACCTCAAGGATTTGAGGTTGAAGACAGGAAGTCTCATGTCTGCAGATTGAAGAAAGCCTTATACAGATTGAAGCAAGCTCCTAGAGCTTGGTATGGCCATATAGACAGTTTCTTGACGAGCTTAGGCTTTACCAAGAGTAAAGCAGACTCAAATCTCTACTTCAAAATCATGAATAATGAGCCAGTAATCTTACTGCTATATGTGGATGACTTATTCTTAACTGGAGAAGAAAAGCTCATCACTGAATGTAAAAAGAGACTTGCCTCGGAATTTGAAATGAAAGACCTTGGCCTAATGCATTATTTCCTAGGTCTTGAGGTATGGTGGAGTCCTAAGAGGATCTTCCTTAACCAAGGGAAGTATACAGTCGAAATCTTGAAGAGATTCGACATGTTGGAATGCAAGCCCATGAATACACCCATGGAAGCGAAGCTGAAGCTGCTGATCGATACGTCGTCAGAATTGATTGATGCCACACTGTATAGACGGATTATTGGATCGCTGATGTACCTGACGAACACCAGACCAGACATTTGTTTTGTCGTGAACACCTTGAGTCAGTTTCTGGTAGAACCCAGACATGTTCATCTAGTGGCTGCAAAACATGTGATGAGGTACCTTAAAGGTACAATAGATTATGGTCTCAGCTATGATGGAGATCATAATTTCACATTGAGTGGATATACTGATGCAGATTGGGCAGGAAGTGTTTCTGACAGGAAAAGCACTTCAGGATGTTGTTTCAGTTTGGGATCAGCAATGATCTCGTGGCAAAGTAAGAAGCAATCTAGTATTGCTTTTAGCACAACGGAAGCGAAATACATTGCTGCATGTTCTGCCAGCTGCGAAGCTATATGGCTTCGAAAGTTGCTGACCGGCCTATTTGACTTAGAGATGAGAGCAACCATGATTCTATGTGACAACCAAAGCTGCATAAAGATGACAGAGAATCCTATATTCCACGACAGGTCGAAGCACATAGAGATTCGTTATCATTACATCCGTGACATGGTACAGAGAGGAGCCTTGAAGCTCCAGTACATTAGCACAGATGAACAGGTTGTTGACGTGTTGACCAAGCCCCTATCTCGTGTGAAGTTTGAGTACTTCTGAGATAAGCTTGGCATAGTCCGAAAGGACCTTCCTCGAAAGGGGGAGTAGATGTGATGTTCCTTGCTTCTGACCTAGTTGTCAGACGTAAAGCAAGATGTGATGTTCCTTGCTTCTAACCTAGTTGTCAGACGTAAAGCAAAATGAGATGTGTACCTTGCTTCTAACCCAGTTGTCAGACGTAAAGCAAGATGAGGTGTTCCTTGCTTCTGACCAAGTTGTCAAACGTAAAGCAAGAAGAGATGTTCCTTGCTTCTGACCAAGTTGTCAGACGTAAAGCAAGAAGAGAGGTTCCTTGCTTCTGACCGAGTTGTCAGACGTAAAGCAAGAAGAGAGGTTCCTTGCTTCTGACCAAGTTGTCAGACGTAAAGCAAGATGAGACGTTCCTTGCTTCTGACTGAGTTGTCAGACGTAAAGCAAGAAGAGATGTTCCTTGCTTCTGACCGAGTTGTCAGACGTAAAGCAAGATGAGATGTTCCTTGCTTCTGACCGAGTTGTCAGACATAAAGCAAGATGATATGATGAGACTAGCACTGAGCTTCCGGATGGATAGCTGTGACGTAAAGCCAGTCTAGTATCCTGCTTGCAACCTGATCGTTGTGACGTAAAGCAAGACGAGTATCTTGCTTCTAGCTTCAGTGCTGTGACGTAAAGCAAGACGATGAGATGAGACAAGTACTGAGCTTCCAGCTTGACAGCTTTGACGTGAAGCCAGTCTTGTATTATGATGAGCTAGCCTTGTGCTGTGATGATGATGATGATGTATCAGTTTTTATACTAATACATATTGATGCAGATGATGATGGCATTCCTTTGAGAATGACGATGCTGCCGATGAAGAAAACTTCCGATGATTTATAGATACGCCAGCCAGTGTTCCAAGATGATATTGATGATGCTGTCCTCTCACCCACTTGATGTTGTTGATGATGATGTCCTCTCTCTCTCGCATTATGCTGCTGAAGAATACCCTTCTTGTTAAGGGTGAGTGTTGAAATAATGTAACTACAAAGAGTATTCTTATTATTATTGATATATTATTCATAGGATCAATCCCCATTGTGGATTGATCATGTCGGTTATTGTAATAGAACCAAATCCCCTTTTGCGGATTGGTCAAAAGACAATTGTAATAGGCAGAATAAGAAGTTGGCCCCAGCAGATATTAAAGAGACCCAGAAATATAATAAAGGTGAGTTTACCCACCCAATTTGAGAAGTCGTCCCTGCCAGTGAAGAGACACTTCACACGTGCCAGACTTGTATAAATAAAGGAGGCTAGCGCCTCACTTAGACACAACTCACTTGCTTATTTTGAGAGACAAGTTCAGATCGGCTACCGGAGAAGAAGGAGAGAGAGAGTGACGCATATCTAGGAGAGGACTTTCTATATTGGTTTAAAGATCTCTTGGCATTGTATTGGCTATCTATATTAAGGAAGTTTTACTGGGTTTTCTTCCCCTAGAGGGTTTCCCAGGATAAATGTTGTGTCTCTTGTGATTGTGTATTTCTCAGTGATCTTGGATTATGCTATTGTTATCTAATGAAATGCAAACATCTATAATAATGGCTTAAACATTAACAAATACTTCTTGTTGATTTATAATTTATTCACAGTGAATATGCAGAGATATAAGAACAGAAATAGAGTAGAAGCATGCACGATAACACAAGAATTTTACGTTGGAAAAACCCTCTCAAGCTTGAGGGAAAAAACCAGCAAATGAATGAGCTAGGAGCAGATACAAATTTACCACAGCCACACAGGCTTACAACCATGAGAGTTTGTTGTCCAAATCTAGCTTTAAAGCTAGCTCAACTTCTGGTAGAAGTTCGCAACCCGAAACCTGAGAGCAAATTGTCCTTGCTGCAAAGATCCCACGAGCAGCAGAGCTTACTTCTTCGCTATGTCTTCAACGAGTATTCAATGTCCCTTTGTCAAGCGTTGAGGAGCTCTATTAGTAATAATTATTTCTCCATAATTCGCTATGGAACTCGTATTCATCACTTGAATTAACTAAGATAACTCGTCTTAGTAACTCAACTTACCAACTCGACTTTACATGTAGACTTTGTCCACTTGACTTAACTAAGGTAACTCGTCTTAGTAACTCAACTTACCAACTTGACTTTACATGCAGACTACTTGACAACTCGACTTTGCTTTGCAACTGAATTTGCATGACTCGACTTTATGACTTGACTTAACAACTCGTCTTTGCAGGACTTGACTTTGACAACTCGAACTTGACAACTCGTCTTTGCATGACTCGACTTTTGCAACTCGACTTGCAGCTCATCTTTGCAACTTGACTTTGCATGACAGACTCAACTCTTCTTCTTTCTTCCAGCAATCACAAGTCTTTCATGGCAGCCATGGTCTCACGTGCCATCATACTAGCTCAACACATATACATCATTTGCATCTCATGTATAAGAAATATCATTTGTCTCAAGATGTGACCATCTGGTTCTCCACTCATGGCCAATTGCTTGGCCTAGGAGAACCTCGCACACCACTTTTGCCTACACAAGGCAATACCTCAACACATGAGGTCACTCAGTCTTGTCACAAACATTGTTGTATATATCAGCGATATATCGGAAATATCGGATATATCGCCAAAATTTTCCTGGGGCCGAAATTTTCCTAGCAAAATGTCGCGACATTTCCGAAATTTTGAATGTCTCGACACATTCATTAACTCGTGAGATATTGAGAAAGTGTCGCGGGTCAATGGAAAGTGTCGTCCTGCTGGGTAAAGGCGCAGAAAAAGTGTGCGTAAAGGGGGTTTTAGAGGCCGCAGGTGTCTTTTTTTGGTCATTGTTTCATTTCTAAAGTGTGAGAGAGCTAGAGAGGTGTGAGGGAAGTCATTATGCATCTATCCAAGGAGGAGAAAACCAAGGATCTTGTTGCCATTGTTGGACAACTGAGAGGGGGAGGGTGAATTAGTTGTTACCGTGCTTAAACAATTATGCCTATTTAAAACTCATTACAGACCTCTCAATGATAATCACAGTAATGCAGGGAAGTAAGCATTGTAACATTCAACATCATTCATACATATGAGATATACAGAGACAGATATTTCCTAAGGAAACCCATAAAGGGTAAAAACCTCTTTTTCTTTATATGATAAGTAATCTTTACATTCTTTACATTATCATACATATGAGCTCCAACTCATTGTGAGGCTACAACCTCTGTTTTGCAAGCTGCAACTTGCTGAAAGCACCAACTCTCTGTTTTCTCTAGCACCCACTAGAAGGAAGCACCAACTCCCTGGTTTCTCTAGCACCAACTAGAAGGAAGCTACAACTCCCTGTGTTCAAGCACCCACTTGAACCTCTAAGGACACCAGTCCTCCCTAGCACCTCCCTTCCACCCTAAAATGTAAATTCTTTGTTACTAAAACTTATTACAGCGATATAAAGTTATTCAATGGCTTACCAGCCTGTCGTTGTTCTGTTAAATTGCTCTGCCCTATCTGCATCAGTGTCTTCTGCACACCCCTTGCACTTTCTATTCTTCTGCCTTTTATGCTCTCTGCGCCATATCCCTTCAATGCACCATTCCTCTACTGTGCATTTCTGCTCCTGCGCTTTGCCTCCTTGCACACACCTGAATTCTCCTACACAGCGACAACCCTTATCTCTTCTTTGTTCCACATTCTTATAGTCTCTGTGCTCTTTGTGCATGCAATATTCGCCATGCCTCTGCATGCTCACTCTGCTCCAATCTCCTCCACATCAGAGAGTTTCCTCCACTTCACTCTTCCACAGCTATCCAATCTCTTGTGCGCCACGTTCTCTCTCTGTTCTGCATATTCTACTCATTGTGAGTCCTCTGCCTGATCATCATGGTAACTCTTCAACTTCTCTAGCGGTTTCACCTATGCATCCATCATCACTGGGTGTTGTTCTGAGATTCCTTAGTTTCTCTGGTAGTTGAGACTCTATGTCTTCTCTGGCATAGTCGAGCTTATACTTTCTATTTCAGTTACAAACTTCAACGCTCATCCATCTGTCAATCGCCTGTATCAATAATCCTCAATCCACTGGAATATTCCTTGAGACTCTTCATCTTCTTTGGCGATCACACTCAGTCCTCTTCGAGTCCTCTGGCAGAGATCATCATTTGTTTTAGTTGTTACACTGAGAAGTGCAAAAGTAGCCCTGCGATCTTGTTCAACTTCACCTGCACCGTTGGATTGAATTCATAGAAACTTGCGTTTACTTCGCCATTTCGCACTTCGGCATTTCAGGATCCCTGTGGTAAAGATTTCGTTACACTCCATGTCCCAATCCCTGAAACTCCGAAATGGAGCTTATCTGAACTAACTCCTTCCCTTCTCGTGACCACAGGCTGTGCCAAAAGGCGTTTCATATTTCGCAAGTTTATAAACTTCATCGAGTCTGATCGACGGTTGAAATCTCCATAGATCTGACGGTCCAGATCTTATCGCGATCTCACATCTCGCGAGTTTCCACACCATGCTCCGTTGACTCCAAGTCAGCGAAATTCCAATCGCTTGCCACTTGTCCTATGATTTGACGGTCCAGATCTGATCTTGATTCAACAGCTCAGATCATATCGCGATTTCGGGGTTCGCGACTTCGGGACTCCTATGGTAGGAGTTCTTGACATCTCCATCTCCCGATTTTCGAAACTCCGAACGGGAGTCGGATCAACGGTCCACATAACCCCCTGAGATGGACGGTTGACGAGATTTCGGCGTTTCGCATTTCTCGATTTCGGGACTCCTGTGGTAGGAGTTCTTGACATCTCCATCTCCCGATTTCCGAAACTCCGAAAGGGAGTCGAATCAACGGTCCACATAACCCCTTGAGATGGACGGTTGACGGGATTTTGGCGTTTCGCATTTCGCGATTTCGGGACTCCTGTGGTAGGAGTTCTTGACATCTCCATCTCCCGATTTCCGAAACTCCGAAAGGGAGTCGGATCAACGGTCCACATAACCCCCTGAGATGGACGGTTGACGGGATTTCGGCGTTTCGCATTTCGCGATTTCGGGACTCCTGTGGTAATAACTGCCACGTGTCACTCTGATTCATGACTTACATGTGCCTGAAATGTTGAATCAACTTGACACTTGTCATTGCCTGGTTGTGCCACGTGTTCTTAGCTGACATGGTTTGCTGACGTGTCTATTTCGGGATTTCGCATTTCGGCACTTCGGGACTCCTAATGTTGAGAGTCTCTGACTTCTCCATCTCCCGATTTCCGAAACTCTGAAATCGAGTTTACTTCGAGGTTTCGCATTTCGCGAATTCGACAGGTTAGGGAACCCCATTCCTTTGACTTCCCAGTCAGCGAAACGACGATCTATGTCCACGTGTCCTACCCGTAAATGGACGGTCCTCCTTTTGGGATTTTGTACGCCCGCTTCTCCTTATACTTTAAAGAACGTGCAGGTTCTCCTTGATCCAACGATGGTCGGATCCCGCGTCTGGATCTAACGCCTGAGATCTGTCCTCCTCTTCAGCGCGCTCTTCTTGTCTACATTTAGATCTGACGACCATCGGGAATTCAGGATGGGATCCAACGATCACTGACGCTTCTCCTCCTGAGCTTACGCATCCTTCTTACTTGGGAGATTTTATAAGTGTCAAGGGCCTCGACCTTTGATCCGCCTGAGATCCTGAGTACGCTATCTCTCTTGAGCTTTGGCAATGAGTTAATCTCATCCCTGGTGCACACCTACGCACTGCGTTCGACTCTGCGCTAATTCCTCCTGAGCTTACTTTGTCCTTGTTTTGCCTTCGTTGCATACTCTGATCTTGCCATCAATGACAAGCACATATTGCCTGTAAAGCATGCCAACCATCCTCTGCACTATCTCTTCTGATCTTATCGAGCTTGCTCTGCAGCGTCTTCCCAAAATACTTCTGGTGCCCGTCTGTTACATTCTTCCTGTACTCAAGCCATCATCGCTGCTATACTTGCCATCAATGACAAGCATACGCTGCCTGTAAAACATGCCAACAGCCATTAGCGCCAGCGGAGAGATCAAGATTTCCAGGTATGATCCAAAACGTTTTTCTTTCATTTGTTTGAAGTTTGATCTTGAAGATTTGAACTTTGTTTTTTTAATTTTTAGAGTTAGGCTAGGGTTTGCAATGTGCCTCTTCTTGTTGTTTTTAAATGGAAGATTCAATCATTCTAATTCATCTAACTTTCATTATTTAACCTTTGCATTATCGTGTGTTTATTTTGGTTTTTTTTTTGTGCCATAGGTTTAATATTTTCATCTAAACAAAATGCCGAAGGCATTGGATCCAATGTGGGTGTATGGTGAACCAATGCAACTTCCCAATAGACAAGTATTGACATGCAATCTTTGCAGCAAAAGGATTTTTGCAGGAATTAGTCGCTTGAAATACCACCTTGCCAAAATCCTTGGGTTTGATGTGGATGCTTGTCCAAAAAGTACCCCGGAAATTATGTGTATTGCAAACCAATCACTCATTCATATGGCTAATAAGAGGGATGCGACCAAGGCTCGCAAAAAAGAACTTGAACTTGCAAATAGAAACACTAGAACAAGTGCCTCTGAGGGGGGACCAGTACCACAATCCCACTCCTCAGCCACAGGGCCCTCAACTTATGTAGTCTTCTCATCAACCTCACCTTTCTTTGTGGGGAGGTCAACACCTGGGGGGAAACCTTCTATTCGGTCATTGATTAAAGGAAAAGAGACGGAGGAGGCCGACAAGCTTGTGGCCAAATGTTTTCTTTGGAGTGATATACCTTTTAACATTGCCAATAACCCCTTCTACCATTCCATGTTTGAAGTTGCTACAATTGTTGGCCTGGGGTATAGGGGCCCTTTCTATCAGGATTTGAGAGGGCGTCTCCTTCAAGGGGAAAAGGTCGACTGCACAGAAAGATTAGCTCAGCTCAGGGAAACATGGAAAACCATTGGATGCACCGTGATGTCGGATGGGTGGACTGATGGGAAGGGCAGGTCAATTCTAAACTTCTTGGTTAATTGTCCCAAGGGGACAATGTTTATCAAAAGTATTGATGCAAGTGCATATACAAAAGATGCACAATTATTATGTGAGTTGTTGGATGGCTTTATCCGAGAGATAGGCCCGCAGTATGTTGTCCAAGTCATCACGGACAATGCTGCTAATTATGTTGCTGCTGGGAGGATGCTTATGCAGAGGTATCCATCCTTGTACTGGAGTCCTTG